>JAJMAH010000075.1:49442-99403 GCA_030564925.1 Geotrichum aggregatum | reverse complement strand
CGAGCTCTTGTTTGTAATGCTCCTCCCTTTTTTCGGAGGCGTTCAATCTTTGCTTCATTTCGTTCTCGAGTTCTCTCATTTCCGCGTGGAAACTCACTCTCAAGTTCCGAACCATGTGTTCTATTCTTCGTATCATATCGGAGTCGCATCTTGTCGTTCCGCTTTCATTCTCATCAACATCAAAGCTGAAAATTCTTTTTGTGGGAGAAAAAAATTTAGCAAAAAAGAACACCATTCAGAACTGGTATAGCTCTGAGTAACTCAATTTGTATTAAATTATATTGTTAGGCAATCTGGCCGAGTTGGTCTAAGGCGTAAGGTTAAGGTCCTTATCTCTCCGGAGGCAAGGGTTCGAATCCCTTGGTTGTCATTTACTTTTTGTTTGAAGCTTTTGGCGACTCGACTTGAACGAGACACTCGAGTGTCTACTAAAAAGCTATTCAATGCCTTTTTCTTTTCATGTATTTCCTTGAGCAAATATTGTACTCAAAGATAGGTCAATTCTACTGATCAAGCCTGGGCTTCTTGATTTTAAGTTGAAGCTCCTCCAACAAAATCTC
Source organism: Geotrichum aggregatum (assembly GCA_030564925.1). Taxonomy (NCBI): domain Eukaryota; kingdom Fungi; phylum Ascomycota; class Dipodascomycetes; order Dipodascales; family Dipodascaceae; genus Geotrichum; species Geotrichum aggregatum. The sequence continues at coordinate 98,843 of JAJMAH010000075.1, read as the reverse complement.
ACCAAAGCATCATTACCATTATCACCTATGAAATCTTTCGCTTAAAAATTACTAGTTCTATTAGATTTTGACCCTTTTATTTATCTTTGTATGTAAACTATATAAATCAATCATTATTTAACAGACATGTATCTGTTTATTTTTTCTTTCTTTCTTCTTCTTCTTCTTCTTCTTCTTCTTCATGAATACCGAGATACATTTTGTATTTAACCCAGGAACTCCTTGCTCAACTGGCCATACTGTATGGTTAACCAAAGGAAAAAAAAAAGAAAAAAAAACGTACGTTAAGCTTTTTTGCTCTAAGCTCTATTTTTTTTTTCACATTTGGAGAGAAATTCAGCAAATCTCAAAAGCTTATAATCAAAGTTTGAGGCTGGTTTTCTGATGCCTTGAGTCTATGCCCTGGATCTAGACGCAATTGAGCTTGGAGGAGACTCTAGGCCTGTCCACATGGGCCCAGATTTTGAGCATAATGTTGGTGACGAAAATTCGGGAAATTTTGGACTGCAGTCCATCACAGGCGAAGCATTAGGTGTAGCCAGGCCTTGGGTAAAAACAGTTGTAGTTTTTACTACTGACGGTTGTTGCTGCTGCTGCTGCTGCTGTTCTTGTTGCAAATGCAAAGTGCTTAGTGAATTGATAGAGCAACGCAAGTCCTTGGATGCTCTTTTCGATTTCATTGATGTAATACTGGTTCTACTGCCTGCAGACAACGCAGAAACAGAAGATGGTATCGCTCCTCCACGCAAGTTGGGCGTACTAATAGCAGCCGACAACCGTTTCAACGACCCAGTGCGTCCAATGTGATTTTGCAGGTGGCTATGCTTTTGTTTGGTTGCAGCCCACCCTGACGACAGCTTTGCTTTCAAAGGGCGCAACCAGAATTTTGAGGCCTTGAGTGTCTCTTCAAGGGACTCGAACTGGCATTCAGGTCGAGTGATGACGCTTTGCAACATGCTATCTTCATTGCAATTGGAATATGCGTATGCGTAGCCGCTATCGCCACCATTGCTGCTGCCGTCATTGCTTGCACGTTGGTGCTGGAACCTGAGTTGCAAGCGCGCCGCTTTGGCTTCAGCGCCGTTTGTTTCAAGGAACTTGGCCATCCAGTAGTCAGCCCGCTTTTGGGCTCGTTTTTGATCGTTTTGCAAGTCCTCGAACTTGGTTTGGAGCGCTTGTACGTGTGTTTTGGCTAAATCGCAGGCGTCCCGAAGTTCTTGAATGACTCGCTTCAGTGTAGCAATCGTGATTGAAGATACAGGCGCAACCGCCGGAACTGCCGCAGTAGGGAGAGAAGTGTGTCTTAGGAACTTGCAGCGCGAGCAGCAAGCGTTTATGGAGGTTGCAGATGAAAATGATTGCTGGCCGAGTGGTGATGGTGGGGGAGTCAGGTTGAGCAGCCACTGCTGGTCTTGTTGTTCTTGCTCTTGCTGCTGTTGTTCTTGTTGTTTTTGAAGCTCGCTCATGAGCTCGTTGATCTTTGCAGCAGAATTAGCCTGATACTCTGCAAGCATATCTTGGAATTGTCCAGCGAGGTCTGTATACTCTGCCGCGACCATTTGGGCAGCTTTGTACTTGCGGGTTTTGGTTTCGTTTTGAGCCTGTAAGTCGGCCACTTGTTTGGCGAGGGCGGATTGTTTCTCTGTAGCGGTTTTGAGGCTGGTTTCAGCGGTCTCGGCGCGTATGCGGAAGAAGTCGATTTTGGATTGTAGCTGTTTCTTTAACTTTTCAGATTGAACACCAGCTTCTGTCGATGCTGACGAATCCTTTGAACCGCGAGCAGCACAATTTGCTGCAAGGGCTTGAAGCTCTGCCTCGTGTTGCGCTTGCATCTCTTCTGTCTTTTTTGTGTATGCGCGCGAAAGGCACATGTAGGCGATTTCCGAGTCGCGAAGCTGACGCTTCATCAGGTCCACTTGGTTATTGTTGCTAGTCATTGCAGTTTGTTCTAATTGTCCATGTAATAAAGATTCTGGCTTGGAAGGGGAGCCGTGGGTATTTAAGGCGCTGGTTCTTTCACGTTCTTGCTGCTGGCGCTGGAGTGCCTGTTGAGGACGCTGTTTATTTATAAACTCGAGATCTGTGGGATTGTGATTTTGAAACGTCTTTTCCGTACGGCCAACTTTTCCAAACGGCGGAGATTGAGGGCTGCTGATAATATTGATACCATCATTTGCAACGGCCTTGTACTCATTATTGTGAACAGAAAAGAGATCCAAAAGCGTAGTTGCCAGTTCTGTATAAGAGTTAGCTATTTTTGTTTTTTCAGGTTCAGTCTATTTTTCAACTTTTTTTTTGAACATCTTTGAAACATACCTGATATTTGGCTATTGCTGCTGTGACTAATGTTTGTGGTGCTTGTGGTGATTGAAGACATGGAAGGCATTAGCGGCGACGCCGACGATGGAGACATATGAACAGATGAGGCCAACGACCGGGATTGCATGTATTTTTCAGACATCTGAGCAGTTTGCTAGCGCTAGTTGTGGAGGAATCGATGGTGGGACTTTTTATCTTTGAAAAAGAATGAGACCAGGCATGACTATATATATAAACATGAATACAGGTTTTTATTTTTACATTTTCTTTTCCACAGTCAAAGTCTCGAAATCAAGATCATTTAGTTTTCAAGATCATCTGGATTCCATGAGATTATAGGTACGGTCTTCCGATCTGGAATTGAGATTGATGTAGCTTTTTTTTTACATATCGACTCTGCGTCTACCAGATAACCTGGTCCCCGGTCGGGGGCATTCAGCCGTTTTGAGTAGCAGCCAATCTGTGCGTGTGAGCCGCTCAAATAATACACAATTTCCTGAAAGCTTTTTTCTTATTCTGGAATCTTTGGAATTGCTCAAGTCTATAGTAGTTCATAATGTTCATAATTCTCATAACGATCATAACGATCATAACGATCGAAACTGTAAATAATTGTTGAATTGTCAAAGTCCGGTAACATGCACAGGCCCTAGTAACTATTTGCCCAGGCAAGGCCGGCGTCCAACTATGTTTTTATTGTTATCAAAAAGCAGGAATCAAGTTTGACGTGACTGACGTAACTGTCATGATTTCCGACATGTGTAACCTGTGCATAATCTTGAGCACAACTCGCTTCCGTGGTCTTTCGTAACAGTAGAAGAGTAGGTCAGGCTAGAGCCTCAACTTCTAAAAAAAGGCACAAATTGCTTAAGTCTATGCTATGCTATGCTATGCTATGGATTTATGCTCACGCAGCAGCTAGACCAGGCTCTGAGCTTGCTGCAACTCTCCACCGCCAATTTTGTATTGAGGTCTCTTAATGGTGAAATGAAAAGCCCCGAATTAATAAGAGCGGTTTGTAAAGCAGAAGAAAGTGCAGAGCATCTAGATTACTTTTGGCAAGCAGCAAGTAGGCGTTCAACTGTAAAAAAAGCTCCAAATCTGTCTATGCAAACACCCCCCACTTGTCCAAGAATGTCATGAATGTTATCATGGGGCGAATCGGTGAGAATATTTGGGAATATACGCAAAAAAAAAAAATATGGAAGAAAATATTTTTTTTTCATAATTTCGCCAAAGCTCAAGCAATTTCTTCAGCCGTAACTTGTGCGGCACTTGCCTCAAGACGGGCAACGTCACTTTAGGAAATTTCCAAAAAAACCTAAAAAAGCTTAATTAAAGCTTGTACAGATCTGCAAAGTTCTGCAAAGATCAGCGAGATCTGTGCGTTGCGTAAAATGTACGCGTTGCAGAGGGAAGATCGAGGAATCGAAGATTCTGTGCGTGCGTAACAGCGAGAATTTGGATCTTCATTTTTCGAGTCCCTTTTTTTTTCTCTTTCTTTGATCGAATATTCATTCGAATACTTCATATGGGATTACCGTTGATGGTGTGAGGTCAGTTACAAACAGGTTTGTGTTCTGTGCAGTTCTGCCAGAAGATGCTCTCTGCACACCGTAGCTACAGCAGCAGCAGCAGAAGAACTCTGGAGGAAACCAAACCAGACGTAGCTCATAGATCTATAGCCGTAGTTTTCTGGCCAGCACATTTTGTTTATGGTTTGAGAAAGAGAAAGGAAGAGCAAACGTAGACATAAAAACATTGGTATCATGGTTATGAAACAAAACACATGAAGAAGAGCCAGAATTCTATCAACACCGTCCGTCCATTATGCTTTCTCTGTGCAAGACTTCGAGAGAAGCGAGGGGCAATAAGCGGTGCCTACGCTGTCCTCCAGCACATGATAGAGTGCAGAGAATGTCGGCAATCATTCACAAAGGCACCTTTATCAGATCAGTTCTTGGTGGAATGAAAAAAGAAAAAAAGCACTGGATGTCATGCTACCTTTTTCCACAGTTGTTGATATCTCAGAGTGGCCTGGCCTGCCTGCTTGTGCTTCTGAGATCCCCGATGCCTCCAAGGCTCTGCCCGCTCAAACCTTCTCCGTCAGAACCAAAACAAATTCATAACGAGCTGTAAAATTTGAAGCTCGAGATCTCGGAATCCAAAGAAATGAAAAAAACGCACCTCATTGAGTATGCCCAGACTGTCTGGGCCACTGAATATGTCTGCATAAATAGCTTCAACATTTTGCAAGGATGTCAGCTACGTAGGTGGATATGCTCCAGGGTGTTTGCATGGGATAGTGACGCACGTCGCACAATGGCATTCCTGTAGCTCTACGGTTCCTACATGCCAGGCCATGCTATGCTATGCTGAGTCCTGTATGTATACAATACGTCACGATGGTTATCTAGGCTGTCTCTTGGGCTGTTTTTCTCAGGACTCTAGGACTGTCTCTTGGGACTGTCTTTTTTTCTGGCATAACTACCTGGGTTCAGCAGAATCCACCAGAAAAGCGTTTGGGCAGAGCAGTTCCAGCAGCAACCCCTACCCTGGTGCTTTTGATTGCCGAGGTTTACCAGCCGCCAAGGTACCGCAACACCGAGACTACCCCATGCTTGGATCGCCATAGTGCCCGTTATTTCGCAATCAAGCACTCACTCCCTCTCTATCACACACCCACGATCCTGAACAATTCTGGACATCAATCACAACTACGGCCTCACCAATCACTTTGCACCATTCACAAATTGCTATGTTCAAGAAAATCCTATGCATTCATGGCTGGTCGCAAGTACGTTCACACACTCACATACAATGTTGAGCAATCAAACGTACAAATTTTCTAACTCAAGGTCCCCTCTTTACAGAACGGCAGCTACTTCGAGGCTCACACGGCAGCGCTCAAGGCCAGCTTGCAAGCGCAGGGTTTCGAGCTCGTCTACATTGACGCACCCATAGTGCTCACTGAAAAAGACATTCCCGCTTCTATGCGGGGGCCGCCATCCGGTGCCAGTGATGGTGATGAAAAGACCGCTACTACCACTGCACCAGAAAGAATGCTGGCATGGTGGCTCCACAACCCAAAGGATGCAAAAAATCACTACTCAATGTTGCCAGGACTGGCCACGGTCGCAAAAAGTCTGAAAGAAAACGGACCGTTTGCAGGCATACTGGGGTTCTCGCAGGGTGCGTCGTTTGCGGCGATCCTGGCAGCGGCAGCAGGTCTAGCGGCAGCTTCAGAAGAGAAAGCATCGGGAGGAGCGTCAGGAGGAGTATCAGGGGGATTACAGTCACAGAAGCAGCAGCCGTCGGAATCAGAAACAAAGAACTCATCAGCAGGCACTGCAGACATAGCAGACATTGCAGCAGCAAACGACATACCAGCACCCCTTTTTGTGATATTAGTGTCTGGGTTTTTTCCCCGAAATGACCAAGTGCTCAAAACATATTTTCAGTTACCTACTTCTAGTTCTTCTGCTGCTAATGCTGATGCTACGCCAGGTAGCTCTCAAAAACGCATCATTGAAATTCCGTCGCTACACGTTATAGGCAAAAATGATCAGATCGTGCCTCCCAACCGTTCAAAGGAGCTTGCAACATGGTTCAGCAGTGATCCGAGCAAAAACCATACATTGTTTCATGATGGAGGTCATGTTGTGCCTGATGATAAGGCGAGTCTTGAAGCTATTACGGAGTTTGTGGTGAAAGCTTATGGTAAGGGCAATGGCAATGCTGATGATGATACCGATGGTGATATTGCGGTAGCGGCGGCAGCTGCCGTCAATTCTGGAAAACCAAAGCTCTAGCGATGTTGATCTTTATGATATAAATGTAAATATATATAAATACATATAAATACATGTTCCCGATGCAATTCTGGACAGTTTTTATTATTCCATCTATTCATTTATTTGTTTAACAAATTGCAGAAAGCTTCATATGTAGGACTGATCACATGAAAAAGACTTGTATATATATACCCAATACCAAATACCCAATACCAAATACCCAATACCAAATACCCAATATCAAATACAGAATACCAAATACAGAATACCAAATACAGAATACCAAATACAGAATACTAAATATAGAATACTAAATACGAAATACTAAAATACTAAATACTAAAATACTAAATACTAAAATACTAATTACTATATATTACAAAATATGAAATGAAAAAAATGAAAAAAAAATCATTGCCCATTTTTGTACTCGATCAAGCTCACTTTCAAACCGAAGAAGTTCCAGCTTTTTGTTGGTACCATTGTTGTTGCGCATGCCAACTGCAAGCTCTTTTAGTGTAGCTGCTCGCTTAGACTCCTCATCATCACATCCTCAATTGATACCACCACCTACGACCCCACTGCCTGCTCAGCTAGTCGAAGCCTTCTCGTCAGCTCGTCGTTCTCCGTCTCCAAATCCTCAATCATGGTTTGCGCATCCTTCAAATCCTCCCGATTTGTAATGAGCTTCTTTTTTACATCCAGTGTGCTGGCCCGCAGCTCGTCGCGCTCCTCCTGCAAAATAATAATTTGTGCCCGTAGGTCGCGCAGCTGCAAATCAATCTGCCGCGTGTTGTACTTGGCTGGCGGCGTGCCCACGCGATGGTCGCTGCGACTCGTGCGCACCCCCCCTCCACTGCCGCCGTTGTTGTTGCTGCTAGCCACGCTCGACGTGTCGTCGTTTTCTTCTTGGTCCTGCAACCTTAAGCGCAACTGGTCAATTTCCGTCTGAAGCTTGCTCGTCATATCCCTGTACCGGCTAAGCTCGTCTCGCGTCTTGGTCAGGGCTTTGTCTGAGTTTTGCACATATTGCAGCGAGCTGTCATACTCATTTTCAAGTGAAATGTAGCGCTCTTCGTTGTCTTCAAGCTGTTTGCGAAGCGATATTACAGCGTCTTGTGTCTCGCTGCTTTGTTGTCGTGCTGATTCGGTGTAATTGTCAAGCGACCGTTTGTTTTCGTGTAATTGTGTTTGATGCAATTCCAAGTCAGCTCGCACGTGCGCTAGATCGAGCAACGCCTGCTCAAGTCGTTCGTTTGCCTTCGCTCGTTGGCTTTCCGAGCTTATAAGTTCCTGCTTGAGGAAAGAAACCTGCTGTAGCGTGGTTGACAACTCTCTTGTCGATTTGCTTGAAGCCTGCTCATGCGTTTTGTACAGCTGTGTCACCTCTTCAAGTTCTCTTCTTAAACTGGCCAGCTCAGGATCAGCGTCCTCCTCGTTCTCTGTTACTGCAAATCCATCCGTATCGATATCCCGCAGCTTGCTCTGTCGTCTGTTCTTTTTGATTTGTCGTTTAAACGGCTTGGAGTCTGCCCACATTGTGGCAATATTGCTGATACCAGCTGACAATGCTGCAGCTGACAGAGCGCTTTGCTCCGTAGATCGAGACAGTAGTACTTTGTGTTCTTCCAGCTGCTGTAGCGCGTCACTCAACTCCTGTTTAGTAGTTTCCAGCTCACCACGCACTGCGTTGAATTCCGCAAGAAGTGTACCGCGCTCATTGTTGCGGCTAGCTAGCAAGTTAGAGTACTCGCTTGACTTAGTTTGCGCTGCCGACAGCGCAAGCGACGCCGCCTCGAGCGACCTTACATTGAAATCTGTGCTCTCCTCTAAAGTACGGTATCGAGCACTCAAATCTTCCAGCTGGTTCTTGTAACGCGAAGACTCGTGTTGTGCGAGAATGTTCTTGTCTGAAAACGACCGCAGCTGCTGCTCGAGGTTTATGTTGTCTGACCGAATTTTGTCCAGCTCCACTGCAGGGTTGTAATCTTCGGGGTTCGTCCCTAAGTTTCCCAAAAACATGGCCCGGTTTTGGTTTTGTGTCTCAAGCTGTGCCCTTAGCAATGCAATTGTCTCCAGGTGGTCGTCGCCGTTCTCAGTGCCTCTAGTGTCAGCCAGCGACCGAGAAGTAACCAGTTTAGATGCTCCTCCATTTTGTGCCGCCATCAGCTGGGCCTCGAGAAGCTTCATACGCTCAAAAGCTTCATCGCGCTCTGCCTCGGCTTCCGCAATCTTACTTGATGCCTGCTCAGCTTGATGCTGCACATTCAGTTGAACCTCTTCTAGCTCTTCCTTTAGCTCGGACAATGCCTCTACCAAAATGCCTCGTTCAGACAACGACTCGTCCGTGTCCATGGTGATTCGCTGTGACACACGACGCAATTTTAGCACATCAACAGGAGGCCGCGTACTAGGAATAAAGCCCCTTTCACGGGCTGCCGCAAGTTCTGACTCGTACCACGAGTTTGACGCCTTCAGTCTTTCTAGCGCTTGTTGCACGTTATCCACACCACCTACAGCAAGACTTTTATCTTTCACTCCAACTGGCGTCGTAGATTCGGCCCGCACCGTGTCTACTGAATATGGAGACTCGGCCCCGTTGGGTTGCGACATGTCACTGGGCGAAGAACCGAGGTGGCCCGAGGCTGGTGTATGTATGGGTGATTCAGAGTGGGGTTCGCTATAAAGTGATTCGCTCTCTGATTCCACGGGACTGTTGTCCTTTTCATCAGGACCACCAACGTTCACTCGCTCATATCCGTAGCCAGGAGTCAACTCTGACAGAACAGACTCACTTCGTAAGTTCTTGAGGTCGTCGGACACTTGCGGCTTGAGACTGTCCTGGGGATATGATGGACGCTGCGCACTCTGAGAAGGGACGGCGATATGTCGTTGTTCAGGAGTATTGGCGGAGACGCCCGCAGTTTCTGTAGCAACAGCGCTAGCGTCCGTTACAACAGTGGGAGCATCAGGGGCAGGAACATAAGCTTCTGAAACAGCATCAGGGGAGGCTTTCGGGCTCGTCGCTTCAGCGAGAGCTCCGCTATTAGGAGGTACCACAATCTGACGTTTTTCGGGGGCAACATTTGCGTTTGCTGGGTAGTTAATTCTTGTGGTGTCCAAAATGTAAACAGAGTTGTTGCTCTCTGCCTCGTTTGTAGCGGTTCCATCAGATTGTTGATCTATGTCCGGAGACTCGCCTCCCATGATAAGAATCTTGGTTTCTCCAAAAGCCGTCATAGAGTGGCCCGACCGAGATGTAGGGCCAGGACCCATATTTTGGAAGCTAAACCATTTTTTGGCAGGTATCTTAAGAGCAGACAGCGTTCCCAAGTCCTTGCCCTCCGCAGACCTGCCTCCAAAAACGTACATGGCGTCACCAACGATGGTTGCAGAATGTCCTTCACACGGAGAAGGTATGAATCCAGCGCATTCTAGTACGGTCCACGTATTGTCGGCGGGATCATAAACCCAAGTATCACTGTACCACAATTTACCATCAGTGCCGCCAAACAAATATAGTTTATCGTCGTAGGTAATCACAGTGTGATTTGTTCTTGGAGGAGGTGAGCGCGTAGTAGGTTTCACAAAATTCCAATTTGATGTAGGCGATTGCAATGTTGTCAAATCATAGCACACCAAGTCATCAAAAAAATAGTCGTCAAGCTGGCCTCCAAAAACGTACAAAACGGAGCCGATAGTTGAGATAGTATGACCATATCTTCCAGAGGGCTTACAGCCACTAGGTCCGGCCACAGTCCATTTGAGGGACGTAGTGTTGAGAAGATAGAGATTATCATCCAATGTATCGGTTTCCTCAATTTTAGTATCACCGCCAAATACTATAAAGGCGTTTCCCAAAGTAAGGCTCGCATGGCCTACTCGAGGGCTAGGACAGCCTTCAGTATCTAAGAGGTAGCCAGTAAGAGTATCTAAAGAATTAGTAGTAGAAATTAGTTCAGGGCCAGATCACGTACCTGTTTCAATGACCCAAAGATCGCCAAAAACGTTGGACCCTTTTAGACCTCCCATGACGAAGACCTCACCATCTCGAGCAGCAACGTAGTTGGCAGCATGCCCGTAGCGAGGAAAAGGAGAAGCGTTGGAAATGGATGTTTGAGACCAGGGGTATTGAGGCATGTTGGGGTTGTAGTTGGTAAATGGGAGCCGTCGTTGCTGTGTAGGTGACTGCACACTCTTCTGGAGGGCCTGTGGTCCTTGACTTTGCGTTCCTTGCTGATTTCCCTGCGACCCAGCTAGTGGTTCTTGCTGAGCACCCTGTGGTGGGCCTTGTGAAGCAGCTTGCGGTCCTTGCAAAGCTCCCTGTGGAGACCCCTGCGGGGCCCTTTGCTGGAATCCTTTGTGAGGCCCTGAAGAACCATGCAACTCATTTCGTATGGGAATGTGGGAAGTATTCTTGTAATTTTGGCTGGTGGGGGAAGTGACGCCTTTAACGTACCCTGCCGACGTGGACGTTCCAGAAGTAGAGCGTGGATGCATATTTCCAGCCTGGCCAGGCCTAGGTCCCTGTCCTTGCTGCTGTTGGTGGTTCGTGCTAGTGTGGCTCCCTTGGAAATTGGAATTTCCGGAACCAGGGCCAAAGCCCTTACCGTGTGAAGCACCGTTTGTGGCAGATTTGAGTCCTCCATTGGAGATTCCAGGGCCACCATTAACACCATTAACACCATTAACACCATTAACACCATTAACACCATTAACACCATTGGCGCCGTTGGCGCCATTGGGCATTCCATTAAGAGAGCCGTTGTGAATTCCGTTGCCTGCTCTAACAGGAGGGCCATTGGGCACTCCATTAGGGCCCTCACCCGAGCTTTTCGTCAAGTTGCTATGGGCATGTGCCGACCCGTCAGGATTAAATCCAGTAATCCCACTATTTTGCACATTGCTTGGTACACCGTTTGGAACAGCGTTTGAAACATCGTTTGAATTCTGTGAAGCAACTGGAACTGCCTCTAATGTGGTAGGTGTTTGGGCGTCATTAGAGTTGGTGCCAGAATTTTGAGTTTGTGAAGCCTGCAGAGCTTGTGACGCTTGTGAAGCGTGAGAGGCATGCGAAGTTTGCTGACTTGTAGACGTCGTAGGCGAAGCAGACGAGACGACTTTTGAGGGGGTGGCGGCAGTTTGGTTCGAGGGCCTATCGGCAGACGATACAGATGGAGGCAGCACAGAATTGCGGGATTCCTTCTTGCTCTTCCACTTGTTCAAAATGGCCATTTTCAGTTTTCAGTTTTTAGTTTTCAGTCAATGAAGTCCAGTCAGACCGTACGATATGGGTGTTCAGGAAAGGCCAGCACAGAACAGCCCTAAAAGATCAAAAAGAAAGATCAAAAACAGAGCAAGTATTGATCTAATGCCGGTGAATTCTAGAAAAAAAAACTTGAGAAAAATTATTGAACAGAAAAGATTCAGAAAAAATTAAAGCTAAAAAATGAAAAAATAAAATGGCAGGAGAAGGAGCTATAATACGCAAGAAAGCTGTCTTAAGCGCATTACGCAGTTTACGCACAGACTACGCTAAACTGATAATGTGCACGTGATTGGACCTGTACGGCTGAGACTGTATTATGTCATTGGCACGAGAAGCTTAAAACGGTGACTTTGTTTCGTGTTCGTAACGTGTCTGCAGGCATTTTAGCGAATTCTAGTTAACCCTAACCGACTAGACCTATTATTGATTGGTATGGTCTCAATATAGCACAGTCTATGATCTGTGTGACCTGTATGTCCTGTGTGGCCTGTATGACTTGTGTGGCCTGTCTGATCTATTTAATTTGTATGATTTGTATGATTTGTATGCCTTTAGGCTCTTCTTAGAAACTCCTTATTGCCTGCATCGCACTCATGAACAGGGTTCTTACTCTTGCTTAGCGCGTTGCTGCAATTTTTGCGCTGTCTGTTTAGAACCAAAGAACAGCAGTTATGGGTCGTGGGTACCCCTTTTTCTGCACCTTATACCAACACTTACTCCCTAAATTTTTTTTTTATCCTCCATAGAAAACCAGCGATTCTTTTTCTTCTTCCTACTTTAGATATATTGATCGATCACTACTAGATTACCTCCCACTGCAAGTAACCTAGGTCATCATGGTCAATCTAAACATGCATTCAGGCGCTTCTGTCGCTGGTAGCAGAGACGTGGAAGCTAGGGATATTGCCAGCGATGCTGGACTGGCTTCCTATGCACAGGCAAACCTCAGGCAAAGTCATAGCATATCGTTGGCCAGATCATCCAACACCCAAGCAAGACAGCGGGCAGCCTCGGTCTCTGGCCCCATGGCTGATACCGGGCCTTCAAACGGCTTCCAGCTTGATTCAACCATCCCCAACACTCCCCCGAAGCAGCGCAAGCGATTGTCCATAAATTTTGCGCTCCCCGTGGCATCTTCGTCTGCTGCTCTGGCCAATCTGTCTAGTGCTAGTGGCAACGCCAAACCATTCTCTGCTGCTTCAAACAACATTGCCCCGAGAAGAACACGACCATCTCATTCTCATTCGGCTTCAGTCTCCCTGCCACCCATACCTAATATGATGTTTGGCAATGGTTTCGGTACACCCACTGCGAGGCCCACACTCACATCGTCCAATTCGTCCACCCCCTCTCCTAAACCCAACAAACACAAGCATTCGGCGTCGGTTTCTCAGATCCCCAACGATCTCAGCTCTGGCGCCTCTACCACTTCCAACTCTTCTAATAACAGCATAAATAACAGCATTAACAAACCCCCTTCTAATAAGGCATCAGCGATCGAATACTATTTTTCACAGCTAGCGTATCGAGAGCGCCGAGTTATTGAGCTCAGAGATGAAATCAAGCGAACGGAGCTACAACTTCGCCAGGCAGAGGACGACTTGAGTGAATTCCGCAAACATGTACCCGTGGAACTTATGCCAGCGTCCTCAGGAATGTCTCTAGGTGGTGCTTCCACACCCAGATCAAGTCTTTCCCGTAGTAATACTTACTCATCGACAATCTCGCCCCCATCGTCATCTATTCAGACAAATGCTCGCCCGGCACATTTTTCCTTGGAAAATGCTGCACCTCACGATGAACCCAAACGTCCTTTTATTTTATCATCCTCCCCTGGCTCCAGCGAGCAGTCTCCCAATCATTCGAACTCGCTCAGTGATACCAGTACCTCGTCTACAGAGGTTTCTGGAGACTCAAAGTATGGCGTGCTGGCTTCTTCAGTATCACTTGGCGGCAGTCTCCCAATGCCACCTTCACGCTCTCATTATAAGAGTGCAAGTGTAAACCCTGTGTATCACCAGAATCTAGACGGTTCAGACGGCCATAGCCCTGACGTTTTCCACAAGGGAAAACGAGTTGCAGAAGAAATCGGGACCCAGTTCTGGTCGTTTTTGGATGATATAAAAGGCGGTTCAGGCGAACCTGCTCGGAGCAATGGACTTATGGCTAGTCCTCCTATTGCTGGTAACCCCATGACTGGCCGAATGCTGCCCCAAGAACCGGCAGCAGATGCCGGGCTCCCCAATCTTGCCATGCTACAGCAGCAGCATCAACACCAACAGATGACTGGTCGCAGCGCTCCTATGGCTCCTCCACGTAAACCACGGCGACAACTAGAGCAGCAGGCTCCACAGCCGGTCCCGTCCGTACCTCTGATGGGGCCACCACCTATGAGTGGGGGTTACCCGCGAAGAGCCAGTGCTGGCATGCGCGGTCCTGTCTTGGGTCACGCTCAAGGTGTCACCACAAATACGAAAACAGCTGCAGAGAAACCGGGTGTACCAGGATCATCCAATAGCTACTATCTCGTTTAGATCATGAGAGCTCGGGCCCAATTGCTTCGTGCACAATGCGTGACCCACGATGCTTGAACCTCGATGTTTGACGTGAGTAAATATGCATGATATGTATGAGTATATGAATCTATAAAATAGGTAGACAATTTAAGGATCTTTGATATCACGATATCGCAGCTACCACTGGTACCTGTATAGGGCTGAGAACAGTTTAAGATTTGAGTGGCTCTCCCAGATGCTACAACAGGGTAAAGGCTGCTGATTAAACATTTACATCAGCACAAGCCGACCTCGTTCCGTCCAAGTTCTTAGGCCTTTGAATTCTTGTTTCTTTTCTCTTTTCTCACTTGTGCTTCACCGCTCGCGTACGCACAAAATCTCCGTTCGCCTGCCTGTTCTATTGAGCGATACCTAGACTTTCTGAGTTACACGCTGTCCACCGAATTTATCAGTCTTCGCTTTTTAGCCACTCTGTCTCAAAATCTACGCTTTCCACCGCGCCTGTCTGCCCGGCCCATTTAGCTTGAAGTCTTTCTTCCTCATTTACTTCAGTATATAACCAACTAAATCACAACACTCCTGGCAGTATCTCATGGCGAACCCAGATATGTGGTCAAACTCCGGTGCTCAGGAACAGCCCGAAGTTCGTCATCAGCCTTTCATGTAAGTGCTTTTGTTAACAGTCTAGTTCCAACTAATAATGTTTTGCAGGCAACAACAAGCTCACACTGTTCTTCCTCCACCATCCTCTTTGAATAATAACATCAGTAAGTTTTGCAATGTAGGCTTGATGCATTGCTTCTAACGTATTCTCAAGATCCAGGTGAGCCATCCTATTATCCTTCTTTACCATCTCTTCCTGGACTTGGAAATGGCAACAATCCTTCTCATTATCCCATGTACGGACTTCCAGCAACCCAAGGGCCAACTCCTCCGCCTGGATCCAACGTACACTTGGTAAGCCTAATTTCTTCTTTTTTATACACGGCTAACTCTTCTAGGCACAAGGGTCACAGCCCAACATGAACCAGCTCCCTCCCGCGCAGGGTGCCCAACTTCTCCATCAACAAATGTCACCACAGCAGGAAGCGCAACATATCGCGTCTTACAGGCCACTCAATGTGAGCGACGCGCTCTCTTACCTTGACCAGGTAAAAATCAAATTTCAGTCTCAGCCTGACGTCTACAACCAGTTCCTTGATATCATGAAAGATTTCAAGAGCCATAAGTGAGTTGTCACTATATTCTTCCTTACCCTACTAACTAGCTAGCATTGATACGCCTGGAGTTATTGCGCGCGTTTCGAACTTGTTTAATGGACACAACAGCCTTATCCAAGGGTTCAACACGTTTCTCCCTCAGGGATACCGAATCGAATGCTCATCAGATCCTTCGGATCCCAATCCGATACGCGTTACAACACCTCGAGGTACCACCTCGCGTCCAGACGGCGAGCCCACATTACCTTACCCAGATGCAAGATGGCAACAGCAGCCCCAGGCCCAACAGCACGAGCAGTACGCAGGATATCCTGGTGGCCCGGGACCTATTCCTCCATCTGGAGAAACTGCGGTGAACGGTGACAATGGCATGGGTTCGATGTCTCAGCTTCACGCGGCTGCAAACGGAAACCGTTCACTAGCTCCTGCAGAGTCAAGACGACCTGGAGATCCGGTGGAGTTCAATCATGCCATAAGCTATGTTAACAAGATCAAGACCCGTTTTGTTTCGCAGCCTGACATCTACAAGACCTTTTTAGAGATTCTACAAACCTACCAGCGCGAGCAACTCAGAATCGCAGAGGTGTACGCACAAGTGACACATTTATTTCGAGAAGCACCTGATCTCTTGGATGATTTTAAGGAATTCTTGCCGGATATGACCCAGCCGCGCCAGCCTGAAGTAGTTCGCACCGAGAATGTTCGTCTTCCCCCATTTGGAAAGTTCGATCCTCCTACATCCTTGGGTACTCCAGGACCAGGAATACAGAGCTCGCTTCCCGCTCCTAAGGCTTTGCAGGGAGGACGAAAAAAGAAGGCACAGGATGTTGTGCAAGAAATTCAGACATCAAACCTCCGTGGTGGCCCTAGGAAAAAGAAAGATGTGCTAGTTAGTCCTTCTCTCGTTCCTGCGACACCAGAACCTTTACTTCCCGAGAAGCCGGGTGCTTTGCTTGAAGAGATCTCCTTTTTTGACAAAGCCAAGAAGCATATTTCCAACAAACAAACTTACAATGAGTTCTTGAAAGTCTTGAACTTGTTTTCTCAAAGAATTATTGATAAAAATATTCTTGTTGACCGCGTTGAAGGGTTTTTAAGTGGTAACAAAGAGCTCATTACTTGGTTTAAGGGCTTCGTAAAATACGATGGCAAGCCTCTAGAAATTGAGAACATTCCCAACAAAAAACATTTACTGGAGTTGAATCTTTGCCGTTCATATGGTAGATCTTATCGGCAGCTACCCAAATCAGAGACCTACATGCCTTGTTCCGGTCGTGATGAAATGTGCTGGGAGGTTCTCAATGATGAGTGGGTCGGCCACCCTACTTGGGCGTCTGAAGAGGCAGGTTTCGTTGCTCACCGCAAAAACCAATACGAAGAAATAATGCATCGTGTTGAAGAAGAGCGTCTCGAGTATGATCACTATATTGAAGCCAACCTTCGGAGTATCCAAACTCTGGAAACAATTACGAGTAGAATCTCAAACATGACGGCTGAAGAAAAAGCTTTGTTCAAGCTCCCTGCAAACCTTGGACACACTTCGACAATATACCAAAAGGTTTTGAAGAAGATTTACGGTGAAGGCAGGTATCACGAAGTTGTAGATGCTCTTCGTGAAAGTCCAGCGACATCTGTGCCAATCGTTTTAAGACGTCTCAAACTCAAGGACGAAGAGTGGAAGCGAGCTCATCGTGAGTGGAACAAAGTCTGGCGTGATACGGAACAAAAAGTGTTTTTCAAGTCTCTAGATCACCGTGGTTTGACTTTTAAGCAGACAGACAAAAAATACCTGACCAGTCGTCAACTAGTATCTGAAATTACGATTGTCAAGACAGAACAAAACAACAAACGGCTTAACCCAATGACCCCCAAACCCAAAGAACAACTGGTTTACAGTGTAAAGAACCAGTCAGTTCTCATGGACCTTTTACGGCTGGTCATGTGCTATCTGGAACATGCCAATTCGTACTCCAGCAATGACAAAGAACGAATGGAAAGCTTTTTCAAAACTTTTCTCGGGCTTTTTTTCTCAATCCCGGAAGACCTTATCGACACAGCGGCGCCTGAAAAGGCGCCTGAGGCTGGGGCTGAAACTGAGGACAATACCAAAACTGAAAATGAGAATGAAGTTGAGGAGGATTCTCGTGGTTCCGCATCGCCTCGTAATGGCGAAAAACGTTCTCGATCTAGTCAAAACCTATTACGCGACGTTCTCAAAAAATCAAAACACGCCAGGACTGGAAAGTTTCGCGAAGACAATTTGGAAATGGACGACAGTTTAGAAGAAATTGAAAAATCGGGAGAGCAGTGGCTTCAGCATGTAAATGCCAACGCTTCTGCGTTTGAGGAGCGCCCACGACACCATTACAATCTGTTTGCCAATACTACGATATACGTTTTCATGCGTCTGCTCAATATATTGTACGAGCGTTTGGAAGAAGTTAAGGGCTTTGAGGAAGTAGTTTCGAAAGAAATTGGAAACAGTCGCAAGGTCCAGTTCGCTCTGGACTTGGACCTATACGATCATCGTATGGAAGACCAAAACCTTGCTTTCCAGAGCGAGGACTGCTATGGCCAACTACTCAATCTTATTGAAAACTTGATTGAAGGCGACCTTGAACATCAATGGTACGAAGAAGCAGTCCGTCAGGCATATCGAAACCGGGCATACAAGCTGTATACTGTTGACAAGGTTGTGCAAGCCATTGTGAAGCATTTGCACAACATTGTTTCCGATGTCAAGTCTTCAGATGCGTTACTTCTATTTGAGCAAGACCGCGAAAAGCCCATTTCTAGTGCAAGGGATCAGATTTTGTACCGCATGAAAGTCAAGTCAGTTCTTGGTCCCGACGAAAACATTTTCCGAATCGAGTGGAACGACGAAGAGCAACAGGTTTTGATTCAATTTTTGGGTCATGACGATCTCACTCTTTCACAGACCCGCACGGAGGCCGAGAAATGGAACTATTATCTGACATCGTACTTGATGTCAACACCCACCGAGGGGGTCCCAGCCGACAAAGTCACTGTCCCGTTCTTACAGCGCAATCTTACAGAAGAGGTTGAGAACCCCGATTTCCTTGGCGCCGTTGACCAAGGCCTAACTGCGCGCGTTTGCCAGTCATCGTATAAACTATTTTTTGACCCAAATTCTGAAGATTTCATGTCACGCCGTGTGGGCGCCGTAGCAGACCAAGGTACGGCGCTGGCTAAGGAACAGCAACAAACAAGGTGGCGCGAGTTTTTGGAATCGGAGCAGGGTTGGAAAGCGGGTTTGGATGAAGCAAGCACGATAGAAGCGCAGGGCAAATTTGAGGCGTGGAAATTGAATGGGCCTGATGCCATGGCGGCATGGCATCCGCCGGCGGTGGAAACAGATGCAGGAACGGCGGCAACTGCTGAGCCCGCATTACCTACTGAAAGTCTGGAGGACAATATGAAAGTCAAAGAAGAGACAATCTTTGATTCTCAAGGTGTTGCTGTGGACGGTAACCCGCTTGAAAATGGAAATCACCTGAAAGAATCGAAGAAAGAAGATCTGGAAATTGGAAACTCTAGTGTTCAGCAGCAGACGGAGTCTCTCGCGCATACCACTACTGCTGATACTACTTCCGCCACGACTTCAAATCCTGTGGAATCGAAAGATAAACGCACTGATGTAGATACAGAAATGACTGGATAGAGGATATAAAGATATAAACTATTCAGCTTTGAACCGTGTACCGTGTACCGTGAACCCATTTTGTTTGTTTATGTATAGAAAGACTTTTTGAAGCCGCGAGAGGATGTTGCCATTGTTTAGTTTGTTGTTTTTAGAAGGAAGCTTAAGCCAGTCCACCTGGTATAGTCACGGCCAGCTGTCCTGTATCAATATATGAATTGTATCATGTAGTATTCTGATTGTATGGCATTCTCTACTATACCCAGTCGGCGAAGTCTTAAATTCTACTCGTACGCTTACAGGTAATAAGAATGAGCACACATAAGGATCTAGCTAGAATATCCATAAAGGTATAAAGTACTAGTTCTAGTCGCTCTTCTAGCTAGATTTCCTCAAAAAGCATGCAACTTTATAGATTTCTCTTGCCGCCGTTTTGCCATGAGAGCTGCCAAAGGTAAATCATCATCCGGCCCTTCTTCCGAATTCACCTGTTGTTGTTGCTGCTGCTCCTGGAGCTCGGCTGACTGGGGTATGTTGCGCCGATATGGTTTTACTCCCTTTGATGAAAGTCCAGATCGACTTGGGCCGCGGCTAGGTCGTCGACTAGAACGAGGCTCTTCTGATTCTATGTCAACCCCAAAATCAGAAAGCTTCTCCCCTTCAGATGTCTCAAATATTTCCCGTTTGTAAAAATCCGCGTCGCTTGTAATTCTGTCTCTCCACTCGGGGTAGCCGGTATCTTCCTCGTCGTCGTCCTCCTCCTCCGAATAAGCTAAGTCTTGCTCATAATCACCACCACTCATGTTGTTATTGCTACTGCTGCTCGTGCTACGCGACCGGTTATGCAAAACGCCGCCATAACCTGTTTGCTGTTGGTAGTGGCTGCTCCCGCTTCCATAATAAGTTTCATAACGGCTCTCAGACCGCAACGACGTCTGCGCATACGTAACTGGTCCAACTCCATACAGTGATGACGACGGCCGAACATGCTCTGTACTTGCAGCATCTGCACCAGAGTCACTCGGTTTTAACACTTCGCGCTGGTCTGGCGGCCAGTTGATTGGGTTTCCCTCATCATTGTAGCCTGATTCGTTCTTGGGAAAATGAATCCCGTCACCTGCTGGTCCTCCAAAGGGAATAACCCACGACCAAACAGGTCCCCAGGTGCTGATGATGTTGTACCATAGGCTTATATCAAACGGAAACTTTGTAGTTCTTGGAATCAAATTGCGGCGCTTGGCGGAGGCCAAGCGCTCTTCTTCCCAACACTCGATTACGGTTATGCCGTTGAACATATTCAAAAGTACTCTGATTGACAAAAGCCCAACCGACAAGACCACAAAGAATGTTACCGGCGTGAGGATGACAGTGGCCAGGATCTCGGGAAATGGGATAAGATACTTGAGAAGTCAGTAGTTGGAATCAGGAAATAGGTGTAAACTTACTGCAGGGAGTCCTCGACTGTGATAAAGTGAAATGCTTCTAAGAATGAGTCTGTAAAATCCATAACCAGCAGTAACGTCTACCCATAGTAGAAATCTGATGAAGTGTGGCATATTGTCGTACCCAACACAGTTCATTGTCCAAGGGCCTACTTTGATTAGTCGAGCTCAGAATCTAAACGACCGCAAGCTTACAATGATGGTCCATTTTCAGAACACAGCTATAGAAGCAGTTAGATAGTCATGCCGGTTGAGAGGCGTTGAATACTTACGTTTTGCAGGTTTTGCAATGGTGGGTACGTTCCGGCTTGTAAGCGTTGCACTTGAAGCACCACCGACGTACCACACCATTTTCGGGCTCAAAGTCTTTTGGTGGAGATCCTGGAGGCGTTCGTATAGCCAAGTAATAGGATATCCAGGTCATTGTCAGGGAAAACTGGAACAGAACCAGCTGTCTGGGGGTTTCGTGATGCGGAACCAGGACATAGAAGTAAATTCCGTAGCCACAGCCGCCTATAAGCAGACTAGGGATCTTGAGGGCAGTTAGCAGGCAATCCGACTACATGCAAGTTTGCGAGATACGCACTATAATCCCCAGGAGCGGCCATTGGAATTGGACAGCCATGTTTGATGCTATTTTGTTTGGTGGTGAAGAAGTGAATCAGCGATCCAGAAATAGAAGCAAAAATGGCACAGGTTAGTAATGTACATGACGACGCATACCGTTCCTAGCCAAAGCATCGCGATAGCCTCTCAACAAGGACCTAGCACGCCCAAAAAAATGTCTTGTGCACGCATCACAATCGAGCATTTTGCAGTTTACGGTGGTAGGCCACTATGAATCGTCGCTGTCAGTATCGCTTTGCGGCCGCTTCTATTTGTTTTCTACGCCGCTCGCTCAGTATCATCAGGGTCTGTGGTTAGGGTCGATACAACACTATCGATTATTGACTCATCTTGAAGAATCAAAAAAGAATTGAAAAAGTATTTAAAGTATTCGACGTTCGCTGCTTCCTTCTATCAGATCATTCAAGGCTAATATATAATAACTACTACGCAATTGCAATGACTTCAAACGCTCCTGTTGAAAACAAGCTCTGGGGAGGCCGATTCACCGGTGCCACGGACCCCCTGATGGAGCTCTACAATGCTTCTCTACCTTATGACAAGAAAATGTATGCTGCGGATCTCGAAGGCACCCGCGTGTACACTGCCGCCCTTGAAAAGCTAGGCCTGATCAACAGTCATGAGCTCTCGGAAATTCACCGTGGACTCAAGGTAATTGGCGAAGAGTGGAAATCCAACGCCTTTGTCGAAAAGGCTGGTGATGAGGATATTCATACCGCCAACGAGCGCCGGTTAGGAGAGATCATTGGCAAGGACATTGCTGGCAAGGTTCACACAGGCCGGTCCCGAAACGATCAGGTTGCTACTGATATGCGTTTGTACGTTCGTGATGAGCTTCGCATTATCCGTGAGCAGCTCGTTAGCTTAGTTTCCGTCATGATCAAACGCGCCGAGAAGGAATTGGACGTTCTGATGCCTGGTTACACTCATTTGCAGCGTGCCCAGCCTATTAGATGGGCTCACTGGCTTTCGTCTCACGCTACTTTCCTAACTAACGATCTTCAGCGATTAGACCAGGTTATCGAGCGCGTCAATGTGTCCCCACTAGGATGCGGAGCTCTCGCTGGTCATCCATTTGGAATTGATCGTGAATACATTGGCAAAGAGCTAAAATTTCAGGGCCTTATTGGTAACTCCCTTGCCGCTGTCTCAGACCGTGATTTTGTTGTTGAAACAATGTTTTGGGGGTCCCTTTTGCTCAATCATTTGGCCAAGATGAGCGAGGATTTGATCATCTACTCTACTGCAGAATTCGGTTTTATCAAACTCGCTGATGCGTACTCAACCGGAAGCAGTCTGATGCCCCAAAAGAAAAACCCCGATTCTTTAGAGCTGTTGCGCGGAAAGAGTGGCCGCACTTTTGGTCAATTGGCTGGCTTCATGATGTCCATGAAAGCCACTCCCTCCACTTATAACAAAGACCTTCAAGAAGACAAGGAACCATTATTTGACAACATGCTCACTGCATCGCATTCTATTCAAATTGCAACCGGCGTTTTGTCTACTCTCAAGATTGTTCCCGAGAAGATGAGTGCTGCACTTACTATGGACATGCTTGCTACTGACCTTGCCGACTACCTGGTCCGCAAGGGGGTGCCATTCCGTGAGACACACCATATCTCTGGTGAGGCCGTGCACATGGCCGAAACCAACAATCTCAGCGGAATTGACAAGCTCAGTCTTGAGCAATACAAGTCAATTGATGCTCGCTTTGACGCCGACGTCGTCAAGGTCTTTGACTTTGAAGCAAGTGTTGAACGCCGTACG
The DNA here is from genome assembly GCA_030564925.1 of Geotrichum aggregatum. Taxonomy (NCBI): domain Eukaryota; kingdom Fungi; phylum Ascomycota; class Dipodascomycetes; order Dipodascales; family Dipodascaceae; genus Geotrichum; species Geotrichum aggregatum. Next base: position 76,228 of record JAJMAH010000075.1, on the reverse strand, counting down.
GCAGTCGGAGGAACCGCCAAGTCCGCCGTGCTCGCCCAGCTCAAAAACCTTGAAACACTGATCTCATAAGGTACAGGCTTGCTAAGGTCAATTTCGGATGAGTTCCATATTTTTATTTGTATATTTCGCATTACCGAGTTGGTCGCTAAATGTTATGTATAGTTTTCAATGTTTAATTAATTTCCCTGCGTCACAAACTCATCCAGCCAAAGCAATGTGTTCCGCATAAGACACACGCGCCAACTTGAAGAGATGCCCGGCAAACGTCATAGACCGAGCGCAAGAATAGACCATCGGTAAAACATTGGATTAGAATTGGTAATGTATCTGGTATCAGTGAAATGACATTTCTTTGAAACACCTGGCTCGAGCTCGTGTATATAAAGTCCAGGACGAGGTAGGCGTTGTCAATCAGACTATTCAATCATTGGAAATCTCTCTCTTCACACTCGTTTATCCTTCTCAACATAAAATAACATGGTTCAAACACACCTTCTCATAAGCGCAGCCGCTCTTGCTTCAGTGGCTTCTGCTAACAATCTTGAGGCCCGTCAAATCCACGTTCACCCCGTTGACGTCAATGGGGCCGGACTTGGTCGATACGAGTCTGGCCAGAACACCGTAACCGGTGCCCCTGCCGGAGCCAGCGACGCTGCGGCCGCCGCTCCTTCCGCCGTGGCCGCTTATACCACCGCCCGTGCAGGCGCTTCTGCCATCAACGTAAACTCTGGAATTCGCAGTATTGCAAATGGAGCTGCCAGTGTTGCAAATGGAGCTGCCAGTATCGCCAGTCATGCCGTGGCCAGTGCTGCTTCTGCTCTTCCTGTCCCCGTTGCGGCAGGTAGCTCGTCAAGACATGTCGTTTATGTCACAATGACCACTTACTACATGGCTGGTTTTGAGACCGTTGACGGTACCATTGCCAATGTCGCTTCTTCGACCTGGGCTGTTGGTGATCCTGCTTTTACTTCTGCTAAGCCCTCTTCCACTTGGTCTGTTGGTGATGCTGTTTATTTTACTCCTTCCCCCTCTTCCACTTGGTCTGTTGGTAATGCTGTTTCTGCTCCTGCTGCTGCCATTGCCTCTGCTGTTTCTGCTGTCCCTGCTGCCGTTACCTCTGCAGTTGCTACTGCCAATGGCGCCGCCGGTGCAGTTGTAACTGGTGCTAACGGTGCCAAAGCTGTTGCTCCACATGTGGCACCCTACGGAGCCGTTGCCGACCATCTTAACGGAGCTGCCGGTGCCGTTGTGACTTCCTCTGTCGCAGCTGCCAGCGCTGCTGTTGAGTCTGTCTCTGCTGCTCCTGCTTCTGCTTCTGCCTCAGTTGCTGCTCCTGCTGACGCTGCCATTCCCGCCTCGGCTGCTGCTGCCTCAGTAGCTTCTGCTGCTTCTGCCGCACCTGCTGCTGTTACTCCTGCTCCTGCCGCTGCTGGAAACGATAATATTAATGCTGCCATTTCTTCGCTTCAGGCCCAGCTTAGTGCCTCCGGTGCTCCCGATATTGCTAGCGCCGTTCCTTCACTTGCCAGTGCCTTTGTTGCATCCGGTGTCGCTGGTGTCATGCCTGCAGTCCCTTCTCTTCTTTCTGCTCTGAACGCGGACAAGGTCAGCCTAGCGCCCGGTGCTCTGCCTTCTCTCCTTGCTGTCTTCAACGGAGCCAAATCTGCTGCTGCTGTTGCGACTGCGGCCGGTAATGCTCCTGCTGCTGCCGCCGCCGCCAATGGCGGAATCCCTGCGCGCCCCGTTGATATTGATGCCGGTTACTTAGGTCGAATTGAATCTGCCGCTAACACGGTCACAGGTCCTATTGCTGCCGCTGCCACCGCGGCCCTGATGTATTAAGTCCATTGCGAAGACAGCATTGCTATAGTCTGCTTAAACGAGCTATAGCTATTTATTTAGTATGTGGGTAATACTGTGAAAGTGTTCCCCGAGAGAGACAAGTAGTTTAAATAAAATAAAGTGAAAAACTAAATAATAATTCCGGAATTGTAACGATGTCAAAAAAAGCTGGGATTTGAAGTAGGCGCGGCAACAGACGGCAATTGGAGAAAAACAAGACTTCACCGGAGAGCGGAGAGAACAAGTGTCTCTCAGAAAGACTTTGATCAGTGAATACTGGAAATTTGTCGGACCACATGAATGAGCCCAAAAAAAAAAGAATCAAGAATAACGAGACCCTGACATTCGTCATCTGGTCGAGAACAGTCGGATAGATTGCGATACCCGATCTCGAGGACAATGAAGCAGGTGCAGCGATTGTGGATTATGTACACAAATGCGGCACAGTCTAAGTTTCCTCTAACGTCAAGAGAGAGCGCTTACCACACTGATATATTTGGGCCAGCTATACCGTACCTAATAGCCTATACGATCCAGACATGGTGCGCAACGGTTACCGTTAAGTCGAGGGGCGGTTGCGATTGTGTCCGCTAACGTCAACTGAGAGCGCATGAATGCCCCCGTCTCGAGATAAACCCAAAACATATAAAACCAAATATTTATCGCACATATCCCAGATCAAGACTTTTTTTCTTTCTTGTATCACAACAATTACAGTTACAATTACCATGACAGAGGGCAAATTCAGACTACGCGAAGTCACTGACAAGGAGGGCATTAGGCACAATCATTCTCTCAATTTCATGGAATGGGGCCAAGGCTTGACGCTTGAAGAATACCTACAACGTGAGGTTCATCTAGGATCACAAACATCGTGTTCAAACGGCAATCTTCGCTTTTGGTCACTTGAAGAGCAAACCCCAGAATCTGGTGAATGGACCGTAGTGGCTTGCCTCGAGACGCTCACTCGTCCGTCGCTCTATAAAATTAAGGGTCGCCCGGTGCAATCGTCCATTAGCCACAGTATTGGAGCCGTCTTTACACCAAAAGAGCATCGTGGAAAAGGCCACGCCAAGCGGTTACTAGAACTTGTGGTACAGAAGTTTGACAACCGAGCAGCTTGGCCTCAGTACAAAGGCCTGTCCTATGAGGCATTGACTCACTCATTTTCTGCGTTATGGTCAGATATTGGTCTCTACTACGAAAAATTTGGGTATAAGTTGACTAGCTCTGATGAGCTTGTAATCCAAGTAGGCTTAAGCTCTGTGAAAGATGCATCCGCATCCGTTGACGTCGACGAGATTGAATGGATTACTGAGGAGCAGATTCCCGCTCTCTGCAAGGATGACGAGACACAACTGATTGCTGACATTGATACGGCAACGGAGGCCGATGGAATCACAAGACTGGCTATATCGCCCACCGAGCATGTACATGAACTGACTCACGCACGCGTTCACTACTTGGCGCCTCGGTTCCGGCCTGATCTTCTCAAGACGAATGGCGGCAGGGCCTGTCGTTTTGGAGCGACTCTTGACGGAGTGTGGATTTTGTGGACCCACGATTTTGGCAACAACAAACTCAACATCCTACGAGTTCATTCGAGCAAGCAGGACACTGGTACTGCTGAGAAGTTTCTGCAAACTCTGGGAAAGCTCCTGCAAGCTGCTGAGAAGGAAGCTCGTGCGTGGAATTTGCCCAAGGTTGTGCTGTGGAAGCAGGATCTTCCTCGGCTGGGTGATGGCTCCCACGTAACGCTAAAAGAGATTTCGGATGTAGTCCAGGCTGATAGCCATGTAGAGACACGAGCGGATTCGTCTTTGCCAATGTGGCGTTTTTGGGAAGGCGCAACTACGGAGCCCACGACAGGCGCTCAGGTGGAATGGGTCATGGATGGCAAATATGCCTGGTTTTAAAATGTCGTCCATGATAAGTGTCAAATCAAGATCAAGGTTATCAAGTAGTTTCAATGTGAGCATAATGAAACCGTCTGCAAAAGTTGTTTTGTTTGATCGATGTTGCTGAGCAATTATTATAGCGAAAACAAAATCAGATAAGCCTATTTCGGGGTCTTTGATAGGCGTACAGAAGTTATCGATCTAAAACACTATTTTTCGCTGTAACGAGCACAGAGATGCCACAGGAGCAGGAAAACGGCAGGCGTCCTTGAGTTGAGGCTCGCTTTAGCATTTGATGAAGCCAGGTTTGCGAAGCCCAAAGTTCGCGGTTATTCTGTGTTTCAAGAATTCAATGCGATGGTTCAGGTTTAGAGGGCTTCATATATATATATATATATATGTCACATAGATTACCATAGCTCTTTAAGATTAGCTGTTTCCTGAGATAACACTACCGAGCAGAATTTCAAGACTTGAGGCTGCTGGCCTTAAAGCTCATACGTTCAAGCAGTCCAATCCCTTTTCATCAACGTCTCTTTGAGGGATTGAAAACCTCAGCCGTATGTAATCCAAGAATTTTCATTGGTCCCTTTCATCTAATCTAAAGCATCAATGATTTTCACTGACTTTTCCTTTTCTTCCCTTTCTTCCTTCCATTTTCCATAATATCTCATTTGGTCCGCGAGCCATGTCTAAACTAACTGTCGACTCTCCGCCTATGAAGCATGCTGCTCCCTTGAAAGATATACGGCCGCTCAAGAAACTCAAAACCATATCGAAATCGCCTCCACTTGATACGCCCGCAGCAAAAAGCTCACAATTTTCAGCTTTTTCCGTCAACCTCGACCCACATTCTACAACCACTACGCCCACTTCTATCTCGTCCTCGACACCCACCAGCACATCTACTGAAATTAATGGCGCGAAAAAAGTCACAGGCCAAGTATGCTCCAACTGCGGGACAACCCGTACTCCGCTCTGGCGACGTGCGCCCGACGGCCAAAACATTTGTAACGCATGCGGGCTATATTTGAAAGCGAGGAACACGTCGAGGCTTGTGCATCGCAAGCCTCCCTCAACGGCTTTGCTAGAGGAGAGTGGCTCTCCTGTAAGTAGTGGAGACGCGACTGGAGACAGCAAGTCATGCGACTCGCGCGGAACGTGTCCAGGAGACGGCCACTGCGATGGAACTGGAGGGGCAAGAGCCTGCTCAGGCTGCCCAGCGTACAACAATCGGCTGACAAAAAGCGTGCAACTAGTGAAAGAAGAGGAACAGAACGGTATTTCAGATAGCTCTAACCGTGGAGGAGAGTCTGAAACAGGGGGAGTGGGTGGAGAAGGTGGCGGAGGCACTGGAGGTACTGGTGGAATGGTCGTTATTGCGTGTCAAAATTGCAGTACTACTATCACGCCTCTATGGCGGCGTGACGATGCTGGGCACACAATTTGTAATGCGTGTGGACTTTATCACAAGCTTCACGGTGTTCACAGGCCGGTGGGCATGAAGAAGAGTACAATTAAGCGGCGGAAAAGAATCATCTCTTCAAACCACCCACTCACAATGACAGTGCCGCCGCCGCCGACGACACCGAGCATGGAAACTACTGCGACAAAGCAGGCTGGCACAGGTTCTTTCCAGAGTGATGCACATCCTGCCCTTACTTTTCCAACACATTCACCGGTATCGATTCCAAACTCACCCATGCCAGCAAACGCCAGTACTAATGCTTTACAGGCACAAAAGCACAACTTGCAGAATTCTTCTAGTGAAGCCAAAGCTGAAACTGCTTCTACTAATACTGCGACGGCTACTGCTGCGCAGTTGTCAGCACCCTCAGCGGCCCGTACTATTGCTTCTTGGGCAAACAACTCTGAAGGACGACCGTACGTTCTTGCTGCGATTGACTTTACGCATTCTTTCAAAAATTTGGGTAGTGGGATAGAGTCAGAATCATCACAGAGTCTTGCGCCCACCGTCTCTGCTACTACTTCTGCTTCTGCCTCTGCCTCTGCCTCTGCTACTACTTCTATATCTGATGCTGCCACTCAACCCAGCGACCGACTTCCTGGCATTAGCTCGCTAGGTAGCTCGCTAGGATATATGCGCCGCTCTGATGGATCTTTGCTCACTATCCGATCTATTCTTAACGCGCTTGATGAGCCATCGTCGTCGCCGACCACAACAACGTCACCAGACCGTGTTACTTCTTCTCCGGTGCCGTCTACGGTGACTACTGTTACGAGCTCGGCTGTGGAATCTCCTGCTAAGCCTCTACCAGCGCCGCAATCTCTTTCTGCTAAGAGTAATGGTGCTACTAATGGTAGGTCTCCGGCAGCTATTCCTCGGCTGCCTGGACCCGATGTGCCTGATGTCAATCAAACTCCATCCACCTCTGCTGCTACTTCTTCTGCCTCGGCTGCCACTTTTACGTCCACTCCCACTTCCATTCCCACTTCCGCTTCAACGCCAAAATTGCCTGTCGCTGTGGACCTACTGGCAGACATTCCCAACTCCTTTTCAGATATTCACGTAAAGGAATTTTTGCTTATAAAGAAACGGAAACTGGAAGAAAAGCTTGAAAAGAGAAGACAGCAAATGGTAGATGTGGAGATGTTGATAGAGGCGTGTCAGGCTAAAATTGAGGAGTTTGAGTGATTCCTTTTGGTATGTGATGCTGAAATGTAACAGTGAACTTTTTGGGTGATGTCGATGTAATGTCTGATGTCTGGCTTTGAAGCGTTATAATAACGGTCTTTTTGTTGGTTTTCAAACTCGGTCACAAATAGTTGTCTGGTTTTAGGTGTTTGCTTATCGCTTTCTGCTCTGCTTTTTTAGGTTCTTGCTTCATAGTTCTTGCTTTCTAGTTTCTGGTCTACGGTTTTTGATTAACTGATTTGTTAACTTCATGGGCGGAGCTCACGATCAAACATAACTTATTTCCATTATGCTTTGCGCCCATCTGATAAGTAAAAAATTATATATTTCTTATTTATATATACAGTCTTAGCTAGTGTTGTAGCTAGTAGCTACACCTTGAAGTACAAAGATTTCTTTACTGTAGATATCATGACAAAATCTAGTACATTGCCTGAAAACTTATGAAGTTTTGATAAACTGTATATTGTAGAGTTCGGAGACCAAGGCCAACTATTACTCGCTTGATAATTCATTCGTTTTAATTAATTACTACGTTTGGTGTCCTAGGCTTTCTATGTGTGTGTGAGGCTCTGCTGTATGTGGCTTTTTCATGCTCAAATGTTCATCGAACCTGCAAATGTCACTGGGCTCCTTGATCTTTTTGCCTTTTCTCAATGGGCATATAATGCTCATTTGTTCAAACTAAGTTTTTGGTATTTGACACTTGAAATCCGTATGGAGCATATAACCTAACCCTTCTGAGAACATATGCCATTTGAATATGGCACGCAGTCTCGTTCCCTATAATTCACGAGCTGCTCCCTCTCCAAAATCTCTAGAGCTTTTTCGCAGTGGAGAAAGAGCAGACAGATTTTTTCACCTCACAATTTTCAACTTTTTCATGCACTACCGCCATTATCGACTACTTTGCATCTAATCGACCACCCACAATTACCAAACCGTACGACTTCCTTCGATCTGCTTGTAGCAAAAGCTTTACGGTATACAGTGTATAAGAACAATCATATCAGTATCATTTCTGGATCTCTTATACGCCCTGTAAGAATAAAACTGGTTCGACGTCAAATTCTACAAGATTTTTGATCACTATTGACTGTACAGACGATATTCAATACTACCAGATAGTTTTTGTGAACGCCTAAAGCTCTGTTAAATCACAGATAGCTCACTCACACATACACTCACACCTACACGCATAGCCTCCAGAACGAAAAGATTCATCATGTCGTTGTTTTCAATGGGATACAACCAGCTTGAGGTCAACGAAGCCAAGCTGACCATGGCTGAGCTAGAGCTTGAATCTTTGACGGCACTCTTTAACAAGTGAGTTTTTTTTCTAGTCTATTTTTATTTGAGATCTCAACCGAATTACGACCACTGTTGTGTCTTATTTTTTTCGTCTCTAACTTTTCATATAGCATGTTGAACACTTGCCGTCGAAAATGCATCATGCCGCGGTACGGCGAAGAAGAGCTTTCCAAAGGCGAGATGGTCTGCGTTGACCGCTGCGTCAGCAAGTTTTTCAAAACAAACTTGCGCGTAGGAAGTTATATGCGTGAATCAGGGAATGGCCCTGACAGCTTGGCGTCGTTCAGAAGTGTGGCGGCAAATGCGAACCAGTCATACGTGGACATGTCTGGTTCTGCTACGTCGTCTGAGAATTAGTGTGTGGAGTGCACGAAGTTCGCAAATGTACGCAAGAGTTTGAAAAGAAGAAGAGAGAAGGAGAGAAGGGTATTGGGTTGTCTGCGAATGAATCAATGGCTATCTAGTCCTTTAGTCAAACATCAAGACACAAGACTAGACAGACAGGCTCTTTCTCATAAAAGTGAGAGATAGAAAGAATTCAAAGATCTAGAAAATGAAATGTTGTAAATAGTAAGTAAATAGTAAATAGTATGTTGCAAATAGATTAAGAAAATCCGTGTCAATTAATCAACATTGAAACTATTATTTCACGAAAGAATGACTGTTACTACTCCTACACGATACATCAACTTCATCCAAAATCACAGTCCAAGCCCGGGCTCAAGTTCAAGTCTATATGACTTGATGTGACGACCACAAGTCGCTTTTGTTCACGCTAAAACCATCTCACCAAGTTTACTACTGCTACTAACATAATAGTAAGTTTACGATAGTCCGATACACAGTACGCAATGCATGAAGTACATTGACACAATGAGAAGAGGATTTTTTTTTCTGAAAAGCGAATAAAAAAGTCATTTGCATTTCATGGAAAAATTTCAATCTGATACAGTCCACTACTAGAGATGAAATCATTAGTATTAATAGTAGTAGGTAATGTAATATTTGTGATGGAAGAATGAATGTATATGCGTAAAAAAAGTGATTAAAAAGAATTAACAAGATTAAAAATGAAGAAAGAAAAATTATTAGGGGACAAGAAACATGAAAAAACAAATTGACAGAATGAACAAATTGGCAAAACGAATAAATCAGGTAGAAGGGGAGAAGAAGATGATGAGAATAATTGCGTGATAGGAATTGTATTTGAGCCATGGAATTGTCAACATCAGCTTCAGAGGCCAGAAGTTCAGGTCAGAAGTCAAAGTATTCATGTTATGCGTTTGGGGATTAGAGCCCAGAGGCGAAAATCCAGATGACTTTCAAAAAAAGCCTCAAGAAATAGGCCTAGATTTTCGTTTAAAAAATTCAACAACCCTTCGTGCTGCCGACGATTGACCCTCTTTCCCCTCGCTTCCAGTCTTGTTGTACGACGACGCCGTATTGCCAGCAACAGAAACACTGGTTTGAGATGTTTTTGTTCCACCGCTTGGACGTGAGGGCGGATACGTGGCCATGCTTGCTGGCCTGCTTGGCGGCGGCCGCGAGACGCGGTTTTGATTTTGATTTTGTTGTTGCCCTGGATTTGGACCAATAACTACAGAGGCTCCAGCCGCCCTTGAAGTTGAGGGGCCTGCGGATGATGAAGCAGCAGCCGCTGCTGCCAGAGCAGGCGAAGAAGTCGGGGGAATTACAATCTCCTGCCCTCGACCTATCCCATGCACTTGAATATTGTCGTGCTTGCTACTACCAAGCTGCGATGCAACAGAAGCACTACCAGCACTTGCAGTGCCACCAGAAGAGCTTCCAAAACTGCTGTAGAATCCAAGGAGGCTAAATCGCTTGCGCTCGGTTGTGGATCGGTTGGAGTTTACAGAACCGATTGGTTCTTCGAACGCAGCGGCAGGTGGAGGAACTAAGCTGCGTGTCTGTCGGTGTCGCGAAGTCGGCGGCACAGTGGGAGATTGTTGTTGATGCTGATGTTGTTGTTGCTGCTGCTGCGGCTGGCTGGATGGTACAGGTTCTGGCTGTTGCTCTTTCGTGCCTAGTAATTTGCTAAAAAACTTTTCAGTGCCATATGAGAGGCCAGTCGACATTCTTTTAGGCGACCGTTTTTGCGATCCATATTTGCTGCTGCTTAACGAATGTGTATCGGACAGCTGAATATTTGGAAGCGCCGCGTCTTCGGACTGACCGCCCTTGTGGATAACAGAACTAGGCGGCGAAACAGGCGATTCTTGCACCGGCGTTGATGGAGAGGCTGTAGAGTGACTTCCAACAATCGAGGGTGCTCCCCCTGTATTTACTGCAGCGGGCGCTCTTTCAGGCTCTTCTATTTCAATAGCGGTTAGGCGCGGTGTTGTGTTAGTTTTGAATGCAGACGGGCGGCTGATTTCGCCAGGCAACGCTGTGTCCGGAGTGATTCCTACCCGCGGCTCAGACTTGGGGACCTGGAAATTTTGCGGTTTGCCTGGCACTATTGGCACTGGCCTGTTCGGTGGCTCGTTATACGAAAAAGAGCTGGACGAAGAATACACGTAAGACGGATGGAAAGAAGTGGGTCGCGGTTTGCGCGATGCTGGTGGCAAGCGTGCGCCACTCGCGTTTTTAGAAACTGCCACCTTGGACAGCGAATCGCTTACGGTGTCGGTAAAAGACCCTGCAGTTGATGCGGACTCGTCAATAGGCGGGATTGCGTTTTTGCTTGACGAGTACGACGCGCTTGCATATACCGTATTGTATTCTTCATCAGAAGAACCAGAGACCTCCCGCTGAGTAGGGTTCAAATGTCGTGCATAACTCGAAGGCGGTACCAACATACTCTGCGGACGCACATTGGAGTTCATGGCTGGGATGGATGCACCGTCTGTGGTGCTGCGTTGACTCAGAGAACGGCTCAGTTGCGTTGAGGAATTAGTTGTGGACGAGGCCTGGGCAGGCATGCGATACTGAGCGGCATTGGAAGCTCCATTATTGAGATTATTGTAGTCACTTGCCGGTGTTGCAGGCGATGGGGGGACGATTTGTGTGGGAGGTGTCATAAATGCAGAATGTGCTGGCTGATGCGAGACTGGTCTTATCTTTTTGGGCGGCTCCAGTTGCTGTTGCTGCTGCTGCTGTTTCACAAGCGGCTGTTGAATTGGCTGCCGCAGAAAGCTGCGGTCCCATTCTATAGGGGTCACGGACAGGAAATGGGCATGGGGTGTTAGCCATGCGTGGCTGCGAATACTATCAAGATCTATGCGGCGTGCGGGCTCTGAGACCAGTATTTTTCTGAGCAAGTCGCGAGGCATAGGCTGAATGTACTCAGGGAAGGTCAACGGAGTCGTCGTTATGTATTTATAGAGTTGGGTAATGTTGTCGCCGTCTGGGTTGGCGGGATCGTCATCAAAGGGCAAGTATCCTGCTAACATGGCATACAGGATCACACCGCAGGACCATACATCGACTTTTCTACCGACATATTTCGAGTCGGACACAACGAGCTCTGGTGCCGCATAACATGGAGAGCCACAACTAGTGGACATCAGATCGTGAATAGAGCCGTCGGCGGCAGCTTTGAACGAGTTTGCAAAGCCAAAGTCTGTAATGATGATGTTCTTGTGTTTGTCCAAGAGAAGGTTTTCTAACTTTAGATCACGGTGCACGATTCCTTTCGAGTGGAGGTAATGTACGCCACTGATAAGTTGTGAAAACAGGCGGCAAGCTATATTGTCTTTGAGATACCTGTGGGTGAGGATATGGTCAAATAGCTCGCCTCCAGAGGCGTACTCTAGCACAATGCCGATATACTTGTCATTTTGTATAACCTCCTGGAGGCGAACAATATTGGGATGGGTTAGCAGCTTAAGGGCGTTTATTTCGCGAAAGACCTTGGTTTCTCTATTAGACTTTGGAGGCACCGTGTCCTTTCGGATGAGCTTTATGGCAACCTGCTCAGGCTGCTTGCCATCTTTGCGCCAGCCCAGCTTGACCTTGCCAAACTCGCCTTGGCCCAGCGTGGAGCCCAGTACGTAATCCCCAAACCGAACTTCACGGTGCACACGGCGGGAAATCGAATTGGAGAGACGCGTAGACGCCGACAGCCGCGAAGATACCCGTGGAGGTATAGAAGGATCCGTCATCCTGTAGAGAGTTAGCAGCCTGCCAGATTAAGTGGAGTTGATTATCGTCCAGGGAGTAGGGGGTATGAGCATGGGTTGCGGGCGGGTGGTGGTAGCAGCAGCAGCAGCGGCAGGACGTACCTTGTAGTTAGTTTCGCTTGAGGACGCGGTCCGTCAACAGAATCAAGAGAGTCACAGGGCGGTTATGGGGTGTAGTGGCAGCGGAAGGTGGTGTTGAAAAGGGGAAGGTGAGGGAACTCTGGAAGGTTGGGTTGGAGCTGGTGGTTCAAAATGAGGGCACATAAAAAGTAAAATTAGTTTGATACAACAATCGGTCCTGTTCGGGCAACATATATGCGGGCACACGTCTATAAAGAGGAAAAGATGTACATAAAAAGACCCGCTTTGGGCCATAAACCAGCAAACTGTTGCTATAGCTACCGCTCTTTAGCACAGTCATGTGACTTATGAAAGCTCAAAAAGGTCCGCGGACTTGTGAGACGCACCCGTTGCAGACGAGGCCGGCACCTTATTTTTGGCAGCCGACCCACTGGCGCTGGCTGTACTGGATCCTAGAAAGCCTATTTTCGATGGCGGTGTAGTGACGTCGCTAACCATCCACGCGAATTCGCTTTGTGCGAGAGACGTGCGCGCAGGTGATTTGAACAGCGGCTGCTTGGTCGGCGTGGACGCTGTACTTGAGGGCGAAGATTCGCGCGCAGTATCCGTCTTGCTCACAATGCGACTGGATGTGGAAAGAGACGACCTAGGCAAGTTGGCGGGGGGAGATGGGGACAGTGCGATCTGGCTTCTAATGCGGCGTTGGGGGCTGCCGAGGTGAGCAACACTCGCAAGAGGAGAAACAAGAGGAGACGCTAGAGAAGGCGAACTGGGAGTAGACACAGAGGCAGACACATGGGTAGCGGCGTCTTTGAGAGATTGTTGGACTTGTTTGATCGTCTCAAGTGCGCCTTTGGCTGAGTCTGACAGGTTCTCGAACCGAAGAACTTCCAAAGCTGCATCCAGCATTCCAGCCAGAGCTTCGTCTCTGATGGGATCGTAAAACTTCGTGTTCGAGGCGTGCTCAAACCCATTGAGTGCCCTGCTGCGCACGTCGTTGATTTTTTGTCGTACAATTTTATCCATATCCCACTTTTGCGTTTGGTCGATGACAGTTTTCGAGTAGACCTTGGCTTTCTCCATTAGCCCCTCAAGCCCCATCCTTGATGGCGGTACAAAAGAGGTGAAAGGCTCCGAATCGCTCAGTGGCGTTATGATATGGCTGTACTGGTCGTAGATGTACTTTGCACCTACTGGAGACAAATTGCGTTGTAAATATGACGCGTTCGTAACGTAGAAAAACATGGTTTCAGGGCTAGTATCGTCCAGCGGATAGTTCAGCAACGTGGTCAACATGTCTGTGTGCTCTGTGTCAATAAGCCTGGCTCGCACGCGCAATAACATGACTACACATATATAGTCGACAATCTCGAGATCTTCGTCCTCCTCGCTGTCAAAGTTTGTGGGGTTTGCAAACATGGAATCCCAAAGGGCCAGCATCTGATCATACTTGAATTCTCGCCCAAACAACAACCGAATCCATCGGATCCCCCAAATTTGGGGCTCAATTGCATTTGATTTGAGAGCCTTGTACAGCTCTGGATCCGCTTTTCGCAATAAATCTTCCTGAATGTGTACAGACTTGGTGACTATGGGCGGCTGAGATCCAGAGTCAGCACTTAAATACCACAACTTGACACTCTTCATAATTTGACTAAACAGTTCAAACGCATCAGCCTCTATGAACTCGGAATCAAAAAACCCCATGGCGTCTTTCAGGCTGCTGTCTTGGGCCACTACCCAGAGCATAGGCGCGGCAAGCTCATGCATGCCTTGCTTGTAGCTGACGTCCGGGTTGAGCTTGGAATAGATAAAAAGTACGTTTAGTAGTGATTTCTGAACCGCTTCATTTCTGAAGTATTCTATATCTGGAAACGTGCGGTCCACGTCTTTGTTGATGATATCTAGAAGTTGCTCGTCATTCAGGTCTTGCTCGGCACCGTACCAGGTATCACTAAGAGGGTCTAAAATTGCCTGCTCCAACGTACTACCTTCTGCAGGCTTCTGAGAAGTCCCCTGCTCAGCCATAGAAGGACCATAGTGCTCAAGCAGTGCAGCATACTTTGCTCTATACTTAGTCTGGATAGATTGGCACAACGTGGGATCGTATGATTTGAAAACACAGAACAGCTACCTTCCTTGTATTAGAGCTATTGTCGATAACGTAGAAATACAAACCTTCCATATCAGCGATCGAGGGGTCTTGTGTGTGTCGGAAATAACCAGGCGGCCAGTGAAGACAGCCCGCCTGAGAACGGACAGTTCTGGGTAGACGCTTCGAAGCTGTGCCCAGTTGAACCTATAATATTAGCTTGCACAGCAGACAAGAGCGAGCACGTACTTGTTATCCATGGAGTCCACGGGGTTCATGACGGTGATGCTTGATGCTAGTCAGTGAGAGGACAAAAGGCGGTGAAGTGGTATGAGGGCAGGGGAATAAATAGCGCGCATTGGGCATAGAAAGTCGGTGCCTGGCCTTTCAGGTCCCTATGGCCTTTAACACTCGGTAGCTTAACAGTGTTTGTAATAGGTAGCTCAGCAGCACTTTTATGCTGCTTGACTAGAAGGTCTGAGCTTAACTAATGGTCTTACACACTTTAATGCGTTTAGAAGCCAACTGAGACCGTAAAATTGGTCTTGAAATGACCAATATAATTGGCTTAATTGACACGGCTGTGAACGCAACGCTCGCCGGTTTGCACGGGTCTTCAGCACTCGATGCACAACGTCTCTACGGCCCCACGGCGCCTTTGGGCCACATTGACAGTATGCTTTAGGCTCCGGCCATCCCGGCAAGGACCCGCTCAATTGACCTCGGGTGCCACGTCGGAGCCTAAGCCAAGGTTGCGCTCTGGTCACGTGGAGCGTAATAAAAAGGTCACCACATTCCAACTTCATTCGAATTCGGTTTCTTTTCTATTTCATAACTTTCACATTTCACTAACTGCGCACTTTATCATGGAACTGACTGAACCACGCTCAGACGTGGCTGGTACGTATTGATTCTCTCCGGCGTAGAATATGCTAACTATTTACTAGAGTCTTTAGAGTATAATATTCTCAGACTCAAGCTTATTAAGACTTTCCAGTCTGGTTCGAAAGAAGCCGTTGCCGACCTTCTCATACAAAACAAACAGCTTATCAAGCTAGATCCTGCTCAAGGCCCTTTGGGAAGCGACGACCTTTATGTTTTCCATGTGGCTGTGCAGGTTGCTCCGATTGACACTGTGAGATATATTTATGGGCGCTTCAAGGGTACGCCTGCCTTTGATATTAATTTGCAGGAGCCCACAAAAGGAGATACCCCCCTCCACGTTGCTGCGCGCTTTTCGCGGCCAGACATTGCCATGTATCTCATGTCTTTGGACGAACTGGATGATACAATCCTAAACTATGCTGGCAGGGAGGCCGTAGAAGTTGCTCGTACACCTGACCTTGCAGAGGCCATGCAAGTGGTGCGCGCGCAATACGTGGAGAAAGTGACATTGCAGCTGAAGAACTACTTTGCGACAAACAATCTAGCAGGGCTGGAAGAATTGATGGCTACGCCGCGAGCAAAAGGCGTTATAGACATCAATGGGCAAGACCCAGCGACAGGGTCGACGTTTCTACACGATTACGCTAAAGCAAGAAATGCTCCTTTAGTTAAATTTATTCTGGACCATGGAGGCGACCCATTTCGACGGAACTCTAAAGGCGTGTTACCCGTTGACATGACAAAGGATGAGCATATCAGAAGACTCCTCAAGCAATCGACAAAGACACAGAGTTTGATGATGAAGCCAGCAAAAGATGGCGTCCGACCTGCGGACGATGATTCACCGCACCTGGTTGGGCCCTCACCCAGTATGAAAGGCTTTTTGAAAAAATGGACAAATTTCACCAGTGGATACAAATTGAGATGGTTTGTTCTAGAAGACGGAGTTCTCAGCTATTACAAACGGCAAGGCGACACTGACAATGCCTGTCGGGGATCTATCAATATGAGACAGGCACGACTGCGCTTGGGATCTTCGGAAAAACTGCAATTTGAGGTTGTATCCAAAGGATCTGTCAAGTTCAATCTCAAAGCAAACCATCCGGTTGAAACCAGCCGCTGGGTGTGGGCTCTGACCAACGCGATTCAGTATGCCAAAGACCAGGATAAGCTCAAATCGCACCGACGCTACGCCAGTGCAGGATCGTCGTTGGCTATGCAAGCACGTATTCCTGGCACGGGGTCTGCTACTGCTTCTTTCACGGACATTGCAGACTCTCATCTAGCTCGCCAGCAAAACCGGCGAAGTAACCTAGCTGACGACGAGTCCGAAGCGCAGTCACTCAATTCATCGAGCGTGGCAAAATTCGTTTCTCTCAACAGCAATGAAGCGTCTCGTGCGGACTTTCATTCTGATGATGAAGAGGAAGAGGATGACGAGGTGTCTACAGAGGAAAAGGAAGCGCCTTACTCTGACGAAATGACGTCGTGTGAAGACTCTGTCAACATTGGATTAAGTTCTGTTGAGAGAACCATCAAGTCGATGCGCGCTTCAAAAACCGCAGAAACGTTGACGCCAGAGGCTCTTGAGAACGGTTTGGTGGCACTTGAGCAGGCCATGAGTATGGTCAACACGCTGATGCGCCAGTACACAACGCAGGTACAGGCGCGGGAGGAGTACTTCAAGCGCAAAATTGACAAGGGAAATGCACTTCAAGCAATGTGGGAGACGACAATACGAGACTTGGAGTCCGAAAGAGGTAAAATCGAAGACCACCTTCATCGGGCGCTGCAGCAGCGAAGATTTACAAACAAGGTTCTGCGGGAGGTGACGGAGTCGCCATACATGAGCCGGCGCGGAACGCTCACGACAGCAGAAGTTCTTGGAGGAGCGGCTGAAGGTGCTGCCCCCGCTGTTGATGTGAAAGCGCTGAGTGAGAAGCTCAAGGGTGGGGTGTACGAGTCCGATGAGGATTCCGATGAGGAGTTTTTCGACACGCTTGCGGATGATAAATTAGAGGCCGGTGCCGTACCAAGTGTGGAGCCGTTGGCGCCGTTGGCGCAGCCAGATGGCAACGTCACTGATGTAGACACTTTGGCGGACAGCAAGGCTGACGTGAAAACGGCGGATGCGGCAGAGTCTGCATTGACGCAAGAGGAAACGGAACAATTGACGGAGCGACAGCGGATTGTCAAGGAGCGTATACTCAAGGAAAACTCATTTGCTGGTTACGAAGATGGGCCGCGACTGAAACTTGCGCTCAATGATGATGATCGGCCCACCATCAGCTTGTGGGGTGTTTTGAAGAGTCTTATTGGCAAGGACATGACAAAGATGACACTGCCAGTCTCTTTCAACGAGTGCACCAACCTCTTGATGCGTTCGGCAGAGGACATGGAGTACACTGATTTACTGGAGAGCGCGGCGACGTTTCTGGATGACCCTGCTAAACGGATGGTTTACATTGCGGCGTACGCTGCTAGTTCCTACTCTTCCACAATTGACCGTATTGCCAAGCCTTTCAACCCACTTTTGGGTGAGACGTTTGAGTACAGTCGGCCGGACAAGGGGTACCGAATGTTTAGTGAGCAAGTGAGCCATCACCCGCCGGTAGGAGCGCTGATCGCCGAGGCCGCGCGTTGGGACTTTTACGGCGCGAGCAACGTAAAGAGCAAGTTTAACGGGCGCAGTTTCGACATTAACCCTTTGGGACTGTGGTATATTACGTTGCGACCTGACGCGGGAGCGGACGTTGAAGAGGAGCATTACTCGTTCCGCAAAGTGACATCGTCTGTTGTGGGCATCATTACAGGGTCGCCAACCGTGGACCAGTACGGCGACATGGAAATCACCAACCACACGCTGGGATACAAGTGTATTCTGAAGTTCAAGGCGCGCGGATGGCGCGGGGCTAACGCGTACGAGGTCAAGGGTACGGTTGTTAACAAGGCAGGCGTTCCACAATGGATTGTTGGCGGACACTGGAACGACAAGATTGTGGCAAAGAAGCTGTCACACCAGACGGCTGTTGCTATTAGCGACGGGCGGCCAAAATCTGGGGACGGGTCTAATGACGATGTAGTTGACGCGGGTGGCGATGGCAAGGGTGGCCGCATTTTAGTGTGGCAAGTGCACCCACGTCCCAAGGCGCCGTTCAATCTTACGCCGTTTGCGATTACGCTGAACGCGCTGCCCGAAAGGCTGAAGGAGTGGATTGCGCCGACAGACACGCGATGGCGGCCTGACCAGCGGGCGATGGAAGAGGGCCGATACGATGCAGCTGCAGAAGAAAAGGTGCGTGTTGAAAAGAAGCAGCGGGCGGCACGGTTTGCGCGCGAGCAGTCTGGGGAGGAGTACTCCCCGCGGTGGTTTGAGAGCAAGGTACACGGGATTAGTGGTGAGCAGTACTGGGCTTACAAGGGCAACTACTGGCGTTTGCGAAGTCAGCATGAGCTGGCGGATAAGGGAGATATTTTCTAGTGTGTTAGTGGATTACTATAGGTAGTATTAGTGCCTAGTGGACTATTTTTGTTGTTGGTATTGTTGTTTTATTAAAGGATGTTTGTTTAGTTTATATGATTGGACATTTTGATGTATGTTTAGTAACGTCAACATTGTGCTCCATTGCTGGGGTCAATGCGTTGCACGGCTTGAGGTAAGCTGTTGAGGCTATACTAGAAGTATGCAGATAAAATGGTAGATGGTAGCGGTGTGTGTGAAAAAAAGGAAAAAAGGGAAGAAGGGGTCAATTGAGCTCAAGTAGTATACTGGGCTGGAGAATCTAGAGTTTGAGGAAAAATGTTCTCACAGTCTGAATGGATTTTGATAGATTGATTCGTTGGTGTAAACGGCCAAATAGACACACCAGAGATCAAAGCAGAGGCAGATGCCAGCTGTGTGCCTATGGAATTGATTTGTACAATAGAAGGCACCCTTCAGAGATTCAGAATCAAAAGTAAAAAGGAAGCCACGGCCAATTCATCTATTAAACTACCACTACACCGCACACATTAGAGCTTGCCTAGTCTGTACTCTACAGTTTAGATGGCATAACCATGAATTTTTTTTTTTTTTTTTTGAACAAACCGCACATTGACTAAAATCAGACATTGAACGTTACATAACTCACAGCAGCAATTCCTTTTATCCACTGTTCGTATTGTTCATATCGTTGACATTGTCTACATTGTTTCCGAAACTTTAGATTGCGCACATTGTGTGGATATTTCGGGAATTCAGTCGATATTGGTGGGAATAAATCACACTGCCACAGATTCCGAGACGGATTTAGTCCATGGAAAGGTTTACCTGTTTCATGTCTTTAGTCATGGTGCTCTCTTATTTTTTTTTTTCTTTCTTTCTTTCTTTCTGGAGAGAGAGAGAGAGAGAGAGAGAGAGAGAGAGAGAGAGTGTGTGTGTGTGTGAGACAGGGAGCGGGGGAATCATGGAGAGTTCTCTTATCGATAACGATTTTGCAGCCCTTTTTTTATTTTTATATTTCTTTTATCTGTACAGCAGCTGCACAACCCTTTCAAAAACCATATCTGAATCTGAATCAAAAACCACGAAAAATTAAGGAAAATCAATCCAAAAGCTGAACTGCGCAAAACCGGCGCAAAGGCTGATCGTTGCAGTTGTTGCTAACCATTGATAAGCCATGAGCAGGGCCAGTATTGACTATCTGGCGTTGCTGGTGGTTTGAAGTCAGCCCAGCCAGCCCAGCCAGCCCAGTCCTGGTCTCACTGATATATTAGCGGCAGCAGCAGCCCAATTATCAAGCTTTATTTCCAACCGAGTTGCAGAACTGCCTTAAATCAAGCCTAGCCAACTCGAGCCTAGTCTGGGCTATTCAGGGCGTATATAGATCTCTTTTCCTAGGCGCAGCTTCTGCTGCTGCTGCTGCTGCACTATACGTCTGGCTCTCTCAACGCTGATAAGAGTCACGTGGAAGCGTATTGCCCACTGTGGGAACCTACCGAGGAGGAGAAAACCCACTGTGGACGCGTTCAGATAAGAAAACCTTAAAGTAATCTCTATTTTTTTTTTTTCCTCTTTTCCTTATAGTTGACTTTATTATATGACATTGATACTTCTTAATGGCTTCTATTTTCATTTTGTTTCTTTCAAGGTTCAAAGAAATGTATGGCTTTATGCGACTGGGCCAGGGCTGTGGTATAGATCTTTGCAAGGCTCTGGAGGCTTTTTGTAACTCTATGTAAAGATACCGAAGTGGACTGATTGATTGATGTTGAAAGGCTGATTAGCTGGGCTGATTAGCTGGGCTGATTGGCTGGGCGGTGTGTTGCTAATGCTAATGCTAATGCTATTGTGGTTGTTATTGCTATTGTTGCTACAAGTGAAACTGGCTTGCTTGCTACAGAGCCTTGTGATCTGAGAAAGGTGCTAACTCTCGGCTGAACCGACAGGAGCCACAAGAACGAGCTCTGTAAAGTTGGCAATTGATTAAAGATTTTGCAATTCCAGGATTTTGGAACGGAAGCACCTTTTTTCTTTATGTGAAATCCACGATGGTTCGTTAGGCCTGTTGGGCTTGTCTCGCTTGGCGCAGGCTTTACGTTGTCTTGGCAAAAAGAGAGAAAAGCACAAACTAGCCTAGCAGTTGCCGATAGCCAAACCGTGGAGATAGGCCTGCGCATGAATATAATATATTAGTGCTCGATATCGATATCGGCAAGGGTGACGTCGGAATACGGTTATTACGGTGATAGCAGCAACTGCGCATCTAAAAAGCGCGGTGTAGTTTGATACGCGTACTGATCGTATGATACATGTTGAATAATCCTGTCTGCAAAGACTAGTTTCTGCTTTAGCCTACCCGGCGTTCTCAGTTTATCGACGTCAATTGGCAGCAGGTATTCTAGAAACACGCTGGCAAGGAGACTTGAGGCAGGCTTCATAACGGACGGTAAGTCACAGTTCGTAAGCACATCTGTGACATGTCAGTCCTGATTAGGCATTTCTGATTGCGAAAGTGGCCAATCAAAAAGGTCAAGTACTAAGTGGGCTAAAAGGATCGCAGAGTCCGAGGAGGACCACTCGGGAAAGAAGCAGCCAAAATCGTTTCAAGATGCCAGGAATTACAATGGTCGGTGCAAATCGCGATAACCAGTATAGGCGTACTCTATGGCTACGCATACTGTGGTATTGCTACCAAGGTATGCCATACAACAGTCTGGCTCTAGCTTGAGTTCTGAATTCAAGTATGGCGAGACCTAGGATTCCAGTCATGATACTAACACTGCTATTAAGAAACGAGAAACAACACCGGTCCTTCGGCTTCAGCGTATGTAGCACCTTTGAAATATCTCGCTGGTAGATAATCCAAAACTCATTATAAAACGATTAAATCCGGTCTAGTGTTTGTTTGGCGGCTTTTCATGGAAATCTCAAGATTCACACAGTCTTATTGACGCATGGAAGAAGCATGTGCATGTAGACAAAGCATGGAAGAATGGAAACTAAGGGAAATCAAGGAAAACCAAGGACTGGTTTTTTATTCTAGACAAGAAGCCAAGAGTCAAAAGCCAAGAGTTAAAAGCCAAGAGTCAAAATTCAGAGCTAGAAAACGTGAGTCAAAAGCCAAGAGTTGGGCTCCATGAGCAAGAATACGATGGTTAGAACTAGAGCTTTAGAAGCTGTGATATATAGTGTTCAAGCCAATCATTTGTGAATCCATGCGCTGTCTTTTGTCAAGCTTTTCTTGAAAGCGTTTTGTTGAGAGTATATTGGCCGAATTCATTGCGACATATTTTCTCGATCCATGAAGATTAGAAAGCACAGAAAGCACAGAAAACACAGAAAACACAGAAAACACAGAAAACACAGAAAACACAGAAAACATACACAGACTAGTATACAGCTTCAATAGTACTGTCGAACTCTGTACCGGTCTATTCAAGAACCGTTGATGCTTGCAATAGATCTCTTCCTAGAACAGTAACAAAATAAATAGAGCACAAACGAAATTGAAAATCATGAAACTAGAAAAAAAAAAAATTCAGGAAAAAAATAGAGCGCGTTCACGGAATAACACGGAATAATCCGGAATAACCGGCTCTATGCTTCCTCATTCAATCTCATGGTCAAAAAACAAAAACAGAATTGCCACGGATTCCAACAGTAGCTGCAAGTAACCAGCAGGTTAGTACCGTACAAGTAAAACGGGTTTAGGTCTAGTTCGGTGGGTGGACTCCAAAAGGGTAGTATTATGCCGACATGTGTGTACTCAACTGGGCCTGTCACCGTGGTCCATCCATATATTTTTTTTTTATATATACAGTTATTGTAGCTGGGCCTGGACAAGGTGAACAATGTATGACTACCAGTCTGCCAGTCTGCCAGTCTGACTACTCCTGTCTGCGGCTGTAAACGTGTGGATTTATAACATGGAACACTAGCAACGTCATTTTGCCTCAAGTGCGCTACCAAACACTTTATGGCCCAACAGCGGGTGCAGTACTGTTAATGAAAAGAGAGCCATTGAGGAGGGTCAGACCAAACTGAGCCAGCATGTAGACTATGTGTCTACGCTGTCTAAATGTCTAAATGTCTAAATGTCTAAATGTCTAAATGTCTATCTTTACTCTATAGCACTGTGTTTCTCCGTATTGGAGGGCCTGCTCCGTAGAGCCAACTCGAGTAGAACGTATCCATCTCTGTTTCCGCCACATTTACAGCCAAAGCCACAGCCACAACAATCACATGAGCAGCTTTGAATCATTAAAAGTCTCAAGCGCCCTTCCTATCACCATCGATATCGGTCTTCTACGCGTATCGGTCATTTTAAACGCCGCAATTGGGACCCTCTCTGAGTTGAACTGAGCTGATTTGATCTGAGCTGATTTGATCTGATCTGACGGACGCATGAGTAAAAGTGAATGGGTTCAATCTGTTCAATCTGACCTGACATGAAGGCTCGCTTGCAGCCGTTAATCGCTGATACAGCGCAATGTGAGCAGCTTGCCGATGTTTGAATGGAACGATACCCTATGAACATACCTATGAACATACCTATAAACATATGAACAAGAACGTATGAGCGCACTCAAACACACGAAAACGACATGAAAAGGAGAGAAACGCAAACGTAAGAAAAGCGAAAAAAAAGAAATCTGTCAAAAAGCAGCACTCTCTAGCCACGTTGATTGGTTAGATAAGACTGCAGCCAAGGACTTCCGGAACGAAATTTCCTGTCTTGGCACTAAAACCTTGTTTTTGCTTTTTTTTATTTATTCTTTTTTTTCGATTTTTCTTTTCTCTCTTTTTCGTGTGGGTTAGCTTAGGCTTTGGCTTGCGTTGGGTTTGGTGGTGGTCTCCCTCCGGACCATGCGTGGTTTACGGCGTGGTTTACTTGCAGTTATCTAGTTAACCACGCAATGGATGCAGCCCACATTTACGTGAATTCTATAGGCCGATACGCTGACCGTGAACCTGCGTGGTTAGCAGCTGCGTGAGGCCTGTCTGGCAGCGGAGGCCAATGAGTAAGGTGGCATACTAATAATAATAATAATAATAATAATAATAATAATAATAATAATAATAATAATAATGATAGTAATGGTAATACCGTCCCTACTGTTCCTACGACTGGTTCCCAGCACTAAAGCGCATACGCTGCCTACTCGTACATGATATCGATACAGCAAGAGTTTAATCAACTCTTTATATAAAGGCCCTTGACGGCCCTTCTTTTTGGTTTTCAGGTTTCCCTTTTTCCCTTCTTCTTTCTTTCTTTCTTTCCTTCAAATTCCATCTGTCTTTCATCTTCATCATCTTCTTCATCCCCACCTACTCTCCTTCAGACACTCACACCTGCCACCACCCCATCCTCCCACCTAGATCTCGTCCATTGCCGACCGCTACGCCATATCAACACCCCAACATTAAGATCACGGCCCGATCAAACACCGGCAAACCTTCAAGACCAACGCTAGTAACCCCTCCAAAGGACCCTTACAGACATTCAAATACCACCGTTCAACAACCCTCCAAAAACACACACACACATCTTCGATTCATCCTGTAACATACAAAACCAACCCCTACCCAAGCATTTAACATGCATCCGTTCTACAGTGCGAGCGAAGTAGCCCTGCGCTTGGTTGCACGAGACGACGACGCTTCCACCGAGCTTCCTCGCGGTCAAAGTAAGTATTTTGAATTTTCTCGAATTTTTTTTGAATTTTTTTTCTTTCATTTTATTTACATAGTAAAATCCCTCTTGAACAAAGTATGCTAACCTTCTGCTCCCAAAAGACTATGACACCGGCGACATTGCCTACCTCGCCGTCTCTTCATGCATGGTACTTATCATGGTACCCGGTCTCGGCTTTCTATACTCAGGACTTGCCCGCAGAAAGTCTGCGCTATCCATGATCTGGGCCACCCTCATGGCCAGCTGTGTCGCTCTTTTCCAGTGGTACTTCTGGGGCTACTCGCTGGCGTTTTCCTCCACCGCCACCAACGGCTACATAGGCAACCTCGACTCCTTTGGCCTGAAAAACGTTCTCTGGGGCTCCGTTGAGTCAACGTACCCGGAACTGCTGTTTGCAACCTACCAGGGCATGTTCTGCATGGTGACCCTAGCTATTATTACGGGCGGATCCGCTGAGCGCGGCCGCTTGTTCCCGGCAATGGTCTTTACGTTCATTTGGGCCACCCTTGTTTACTGCCCGCTGGCATGCTGGGCTTGGAACTCCAACGGCTGGGCCTACACGTGGGGCGTGCTGGATTATGCCGGCGGCGGTCCCGTAGAAATCGGTTCTGGTGTGGGCGGGTTTGGATACGCAATCGCGCTGGGCCGTAGAAAGGACAAGTTGCTGCTCAACTTCCGACCGCACAACGTGTCGCTAGTGACCCTCGGAACTGTGATTCTGTGGTTTGGCTGGCTGGGTTTCAACGGCGGCTCTGCCCTTGGCGCAAACTTGCGTGCCGTCTACGCTATATTCAACTCTAACCTTGCAGCTGTCTTTGGCGCCATGACCTGGTGTCTGCTGGATTACAGGCTGGAACGCAAGTGGTCTACAGTTGCCGTGTGTTCAGGTATCATTTCCGGGCTGGTTGCTGCCACGCCTGCCTCCGGAGTCATTCCACTGTGGGCGTCTGTCATTCTGGGCGTTGTAGCATGTGTCGTCTGTAATTTTGCGACCAAGATCAAGTACCTCGTGCATGTCGACGATTCCATGGATACCTTTGCTGAGCACGGCGTCGCGGGTATTGTTGGCCTCCTCTTCAACGCGCTCTTTGCTGCCGACTGGGTCATTGGACTCGACAACGTGACTGTCCACGAAGGCGGTTGGCTCAACCACAACTGGAAGCAGCTTTACAAGCAGTTCGCCTACATTTGCGCAGTCTCAGCTTACACCCTCGTCATGACGGTGGCCATTGGCTATTTCGTCAATTACATTCCTGGATGCCATTTGCGTACATCAGAAGACGGTGAGCTGCGCGGTATTGATGATGACCAAATTGGCGAGTTTGCGTATGACTATGTGGAGGTGCGCCGTGATTATTTGGCCTGGGCCCCTCCTACCGAGACCATCCATGCGGTGAACCCGGCAGGCAGCGATTCTTCCCCGCCAAATGAGCCGGTTGTATCGTTAGAGAAGTCATCGTGAAGACAAAGTGTTTTAGATTTGGCATCCACAACCGTATATAAATGTAAGCGAAACACTGACTTTATTTGATTGTTTTTTTTATTTCCTTTGATTTTTATTCTTATTTTAGTTATATATACATGTTTTATTATTACTCTTGCTTTCTCTAATTTGCTTCTTGTTAAATGTTCGGTGTATGCTTAATGACTGTTATTAGAACAATTAGAGGTAAAGTATTGCATATCAAATGTCAATCGCTGAGATGCTTGACGTGTTTATAGTCGTCCCTAGGTATACTTGTTACTTGTTCAATTTATACTTCAAATACGCAAGCAAATGAGAGAGAGTCAGTTGCTTCTAAGTATTGGATTTAAACAGCGTATATACTTTGTATGTTATTGAAATGTTGAACGGTAGAAAAGAAAAGTATTTGATGAAAGATAGAGTAGTTGTCAAAGTAAAATTTGAGACAATGAAATTTTGTGTTGTGTTGACAGTTTCTTATCATGTATAAATCAGATTTCAAGATGTCTGGTTATTGTGGCTAGATATTGCTAGATATCAGATATCGAATGCTGATTGATTCAAAGAGAAAGGCTAGAAAATTGTCTGAAAGTGCTGATGAACATGTTGGAGCCAATTGTTGGATGCTAGCCAGAGGTTAAGCAAACATTTCAAAACCAGTTTTGAAATGTCAAGTGAGCATGAGGTTTGAAAGAGATACAAGACGATTTAAAGATAGTTGTTGTTATTGTGAACGATCAATAGTTGGTTATTAGATGTTGATATTGTTACAACTGTTCGTTCAACTCATTTTTTTTTTTTTCAGTACAAATTATCATGCTACCACTGGCCATATAAAACTGTCATATATATATATATATATATATATATATATATATATACATGCTAGCAATATTCAAAAGTTTTCAGCTTGTATATTTTTACTTTTATTCTTTTATGAAAAAAAAGATGAGCCACAAGCGGAACAGATCCATACTTCTATTCGTCCTTAAGACTTTGAATTAATTTTGGATTTGATCTGAATAAAATTTTAAATAAAAATTCAAAAGCCGATTATTTGTATACCGTGTACTGTATACTGTATACTGTATTCCTCCTTATTTAATTTATTTTTTATTTTTTATTTTTTGAAAATTTGAGTTTGAATTTGACTTTTGAATAGTTGGTTCAATACACTAAACATTTCTTGGCTTTCTTGCTTGCTTGACTCTTTTTTTTTTTTTTTTTTTTTTTTTTTT
>JAJMAH010000075.1:0-49342 GCA_030564925.1 Geotrichum aggregatum | reverse complement strand
TAATGGACTTAGATATTTTTTTGTATCATCTATTACACTACTAATTTTGTTCTGCTTGATCTTTACTTTCTTGAATATTTATTTCGAGAATTGTTGACCTTTTGAATATATATTTGTATATATATATATATATATTTAAACTCTAGTACTGTCTTGTTTTTCAATTTCTACTACTACTTGCTACTACCGCTGGTAACAAAATCTCATGAAAAAAAAAAGCACTTCATGACTACTTAATAGCCAGTTAAAATGAATTTTGAACAAACTCCTGTAATTCATTGCAACCTGTGCAATCATGCTGGTACACGTCACAAAGGGCCACTCCAATATTGTACACACGCACGCACACGCACACATACCAAAACCTCGTAGAAGCTTCAAAACAAGAAATAATTAAACAATAAGATTAAATATATAAAAAATGACTTTTCATTATTTCCCATCAAGGTAGGCAAAAGTGTGTACCATTTGGTCTAAATACCAGCTATAAACACACGTACATGTACAACAAATCAAACACTAGCGATTGCCCTCGAATTGCCATGAACTCGTTTCTGCATTTCAATTATTCCATTCACCCACTCTTGTAGCGCGGCCGTTTGCGATTCTTCTCCTGCTCCTCCAACACCTACATCATTCGCACCGTCCACTGCCAACAAATCCATAGCCCCGTCTGTACCCTCTCCACCTTCACCTCCTCCTCCACTCTCAGCTCCACCACCAACAACACCAACACCTCCTAACTCATCGTCTCCAGCTTGTCCTGCCCCAACTTCTGCACCTACTGCACCCTTGTCTCCGCCGCCACCTCCACCAGCCGCAACTCGCTTACCACTCTCTACACTGGCCTCATCTTCCAACGCCTTGGCATACCTCCTCGGGAATAGTGCAAACGCATTTTGAGACACGAGAGCTGTCGCGTTGAGTCCGCCCTCGCTTCCATGCTTGCGGTCTTTGCGGATTGAAGATCCTGCTGCTGTCCCTATTGCCGGTCCAGATCCAGATCCAGATCCATTGCCGTTTCCACCTGCATTGTCGTTATTAGTACTTCCAGAATCTCCTTCATTGTTAAGAGAAAGTCCTGCAGTACTGCCTCCAGCTGCAGGTTTGGAATTGCCCTTGTTGCTAGTCTTGCTTTCGTCAATCAAGCCACCATGCTTTCTCACAAGATTTGGGTCACGCGCCTGAATTGTTGTTAAAGCACGTTGCCACACGTTGGATATATCAACAGGCAACCCTCTGTACGAGTCCATGTGGAATACTGGCACCTCTGCCGGTTTCACCAACGTAGCCAGTCTCGCAGTCCCACCACCTGAAGACCCAGCCGAGCGCGTAAGTTCCACAACATCGTGAATCATGTCGATCCGCGCTGTAGGCAGCCGGTTGTCGAGAATCAACCGAGCAACTATATCTCTTGCTTGGTCTGCGTTGATCTCGAGCGCGTTCGCAATGTGTTGCATGGATACCCGTGTGTATGGTCGCACCAGATTAATGACTCCCTGCGAGCGAATGGATAAAATAACATCGTCCAAAAACAACCGAATAAGCGGGTCACCCATGATCTCGCCCTTGTGGGATTTCAGTAAACTGTTGAATTCCTCCACGTCAGACCGCTGGAACGCCTCTACCAGATGCATCATAACCATGACGTTTGGGTCTTGCTTGTACGGTTTGGTCTCTTGACTTTCAAAAGGATTAATTCCCGACTCTGACAGCATGCATGCCAACACAAAGTACTTGAGCACCTGGATTCGCTGCAGCGATCCGGCCTCATCGTAGTTCTTAAAGCTTTCAAACAAGTCCTCGCGCGCTGCCTCCCATTGCTTCTCGCGCATGTGTATCTTACCGCCGCATTCGTAAATGACTCCCAGAATCCTCGGATGCGAAATGGCCGTTTTGATGCTCATTGTTTTACTGTAGAGCTCCTTTACCTTCTTGTAGTTGCTTGTCTCGGAATACAGCTGCATCAGTAGCGAGTAAACCTCCATGAGAAAGGTGCTTTTTGTGTTGTCATCTTCGCTGGATCCGGCACCGCCTGTACGTGTGCACACATCTTGCACCTCTTCCAACTCTACACGGGCGTGTTTCAACGCTTCCTGCTTGATATACAGCTTAGCCAGTTTGATTTTAGTTTTGATCCACATGCGCTCGTTGCCAATTCTCATGAGGGTCTCCAAAGTTGCATCGTATATATTTTTAAGCACGGTCTCGCCGCCTTTATCGGCAAGCCCCGTGAGGTGATCCAGAATGTTGTTTAGCGACTTTTCTGAGTAGTTGCGACTCACATTGGCTGCTTCAATGTCTGCCAGAAAGTTTTTGAAAACGGCCAGCAATTCGTCGGCTCTGCTGTCAATTCCAAGCATGTATAGCACTTTGATCTTTTGTTTCTTGGCTTTAAACTTCCAGTCGGTCTTATCGTCGCCTTCGTCGTTTTGTAAGACACCGTCAAAGCCTTCCAGCGCAGCCTCCAAGTCATCTTCTTTCAGGCCTGTAAACGTTAGTAATAGAGCCAACATTCAAATCATGCAACTACCTTTAGCATTGTAGTAGAGGTTTTCCTGTAACGTTAGCTGTGAATGACAAGGCTGGGGGTTGCTACTTACCATGTCTACTTGATCATTATTTTCGTCACCGTCATCGCCGTCAGTGTATTCAAAGTCATACTTTCAGGTTAGCACGCGCGTACCGTTGTGTAGAATATCATTGAGCACATACTTCCTCGTCCTCGCCGGCGGACATGTCAAAATCATCATCGCTGTAAGACATGATGCTGTTTTGAAGTGGTGGTGATTAATGTCCCAGCCTTGAGCTTGGAGGAAGTATCTACAATTCTACGCCGGGTGCGCAATGTCCTTACGGTTTCCAGCAAAAACTAAATTCGACAACCACGAATTAGAGACCAAAGATCATGCCTCTAAGCAAGAAGAAGCCCCGAATTTTAATGTCAAGGCCTTAGAAGGATATCAGCGCGTCGTAAAAGGTCAACTTACCTGATATATTCATGCGTACATCTGAGCACTAATATTCAACTATGGGGAAGAGCTGTTCCGATTCTTTTCCATTTGACACTGAGCACGATAACGAGCCTTCCGTGCGGCGTTCCGTGCGACGGAGAAAAGCCGTTCAGGCTCTCACAGGAATCACGATCTGGGCCTCGTAGTTCCTTACATCCTAATGCTTCCTTAAGCCTTAAGCTTCTGGTTAGCCCGAACTCAATATAAATAGACTGCATCATCCCTCCCATTTAATCAATCCCCTCCTCTCCATCTTTATGTTTTTCTAAAACAAGTACCAGTGGTCTGAATACTTTTAAACAATGGTCCATAAACTTATTCTCGTACGTCACGGTCAATCCGATTGGAACGAAAAAAACTTGTTCACTGGCTGGGTCGACGTCCGTCTCTCCGCCGTTGGCCAGAAAGAAGCAGCGCGTGCCGGCGAGCTGATTGTCGAAAGCGGCATCCGCCCCGATGTCCTGTACACTTCCAAGCTATCTCGCGCTATTCAGACTGCCAACATTGCTTTGGACAAGGCCGATTTGCTCTACCTCGACACCAAGCGGTCGTGGAGACTTAATGAACGCCATTACGGAGCGCTGCAAGGTAAGGATAAAGCCCAGACACTTGCTGAATACGGACAAGACCAATTCATGACCTGGAGACGCTCGTTCGATGTTCCTCCTCCTCCCATTGCCGATGATGACAAGTACTCGCAGTTTTCTGACGTCCGATACGCGGACCTGCCCAAGGAACTTGTTCCCAAGACTGAATCACTGAAAATCGTCATTGACCGGCTTTTGCCCTACTGGGAGTCCGACATCGCCAAGGATTTGAAGGCCGGCAAGACGGTCATTATCTTTGCGCACGGCAACTCACTGCGCGCTTTGGTCAAGCACCTGGATGGAATTTCGGACGACGATATTGCGGCTCTGAACATCCCCACGGGCATTCCTTTGGTATATGAGCTGGATGAGGAACTTAAGCCTACCAAACCGGCCAAGTACCTTGATCCCGAGGCCGCTGCTGCTGGAGCTGCTGCTGTCGCCGCCCAGGGCAACAAAAAGTAGTTTATTTTGACCAATAATGACAGATATACAATAATACCGATGATGCAAATACCTTTAGGCGTGCGTAGACCAATACTACAATAGTTCTCATGTAACCACTCTAGATCTGTAGAGATTGATCACGAAATGGAACAGCCACAGTAGAAGTTAAGTAACTACTGTAAACATGTCCGACCCGAGACTGAATTGGCTCAAGCTGTTCCGAGATTTATCGTGAGACCTTCAACCGATCGCATCAAAGACGGGTGAATACATCCGCCGGATAGTTTTCTACACCTGCGACACCTGTGGCTTTCAATCATAGTGATGCAAATTATAGCCAATCAAGCAACACCAAAGGTCAACTCTCTAAGCTTATCCTAGCTTCTCGAGGCAAGCCTTACATTCAACCTACTAGCATACTCATATAGATCATGGAAACCATTGACTATGTGCAAAACTAAACAACAACTAAAACAAAACTCACTCTCGACATGCTTTTTTTTTTCCTTTTTACTTACTGCCCTCTATTCTTCACTTCACTCAAGCAAGAGCCATGCTCTTCTTAATCTTGGCAATGGCCAAACCAGGATTCAGACCCTTAGGGCAGGTTCGAGAACAGTTCATAATAGTGTGGCATCTGTACAAACTCATAGAGTTTTCCAGACGCTCGCGGCGCGCGTGTCCAGCCTCGTCACGCGAGTCAATCATCCAGCGGAACGCCTGCATCAACACAGCAGGACCAAGGTACTCAGCTGAGTTCCACCAATACGATGGGCACGACGTAGAGCAGCAAGCGCACAAAATGCACTCGTACAAGCCATCCAGCTTCTTACGGTCCTCAATGGTCTGCAAGTTCTCGCGGCCGTCTTCAGGCACTGTCGCGCGCTGCAGGTAAGGCTCAATAGACTTGTACTGCTTGTAGAACTGGGTCAAATCAGGAACAAGGTCGCGCACGACAAACATATGGGGGAGAGGATAGATTTTCTCTTCCTTTGCGGTATTTGTGTCAATGCGGCACAGGCAGGCCAGCGTGTTGCGGCCGTCAATGTTCATGGCGCATGATCCACAGATGCCCTCGCGGCAAGAACGGCGGAAAGTAAGCGTCGAATCCTGCTCGTTTTTGATACGCAACAAAGCGTCGAGTACCATGGGCCCTGTTGAGCTCAAATCGACTTCGTAGGTCTTCATCTCGGGCTTCTTTTCGGGGGTATCGGGGTTCCAGCGATAGATCTGGAACTTTTTGATTCTTGGGGCCTTGACGGTAGTAGTTGCAGTGGCCATGGACCGAGTGGCAGCAACGATAGCAGCAACCGACGATGGTGCGAGTCGGACAGCCGGCAAAGTAGCGGAGGCTACGCATGTAGCAGCCATTCTGGAAGAACGTAACAGAGGAGCAGAGATCATTTTGCAGGCAACAGGTTATTAAGAAAGCCTCAAGGAGTGGTTGGAAGGAGAAAAGGATTTTTTGATTCGAGAAAAGAAGTTGAGTTTGTGTCGTTGTCGTCTCCACGAAAAGTAGAAAACTCCTCAGTTCTGTGGGGTGGGAGAATAATAATACGCATGCTGTGATTGGCTCGAAATGGCCGCAGCCTAGGTACAGATTCAAAGCCGAAAGCGGATACCCGTACTTACCTAACCTCTATTGTTTTTCACCATCATCATCACTACCACCATCAATGGACCCTGCTACGAGCATCTACAACTGGCTCGCGCTGCAGAAGTCCTTTACAGGCCGCCTGCGCTTGCTCCAGGATCAATTAACTGATCACAAGTACCTTGAGATAGTACAGGACCATTCAGGGCTTTCAAAACACGAAAGTCTTGAAATTATATACCACGTTCTGACCTGGCCTGTAGCCGCTTCTGGCCAGCCCATACCTGTGCTCTATTTTAACGTTTACTCGACATCTACGTATACCGACAGCAACAGTGATCACGGCGCAGGGCAGCAGCGAAACCTAGTGACCAACGTAGACACAATCGTAGCATTGCTAGTTCCCGAGGTGTTTCGGTCCCAGATCGAGAGCATGCCCGCTATCTCTCAGGGCGTGCACCCAGTAACAGGGCTGCCAGCATTCTTTGTTCACCCATGCCAGACTGAGAGTTGGTTGCAGGTCATGGCACAGGACGGAGCGGGCCCGGAAGAGCTTTATGTTGTGTGGTTTAAGACGTTTGGACAAGTCGTCGGGCTCTATGCTGGCGGCCCATAACCCGTAACCGCATGTAAAACGAAAACAAAAATTTCACAACTCCTTCTCCATATTGATTCTTGACCTAGAACCACCATTTTCGACTGAACAACTACTCTTCCACACAATGTCTGTAGCATCAACGACTACTTCGCTAAAGCTTATTGTACAAAATCTCTCAAAATGGACGCCCGACTCGCTCAAGCGTTACGCGTCGTTCAAAGACACGCAGCTAGAACGCTATGAAGCTCTTCTACAAGGCCCACAAGCCAAACTCAACGGGCAGCATCTTGCTCTCCAAGCTACTGCTATTGATACCTTGTCAGCCAACCTCAATAAGTCCAAGTTCCCTGTTTCTGAGAAATTAACGAAACCGGCGTCAAACCCAATTTACTACGAGAAGCTGATAGACGAGCTGACGCCAGGCAAGCCAAAAACGCCCATGCTCACAGCCATTAGACACGTTGTCTTTGGAGGATACAACTGATCTTGAAGGTCTTGTTACTTGTTGTACTTGTAAATAAATATATCATACATACCAAATGGTAAATCTTTGTGCCGGGCTATTTCTTGGCGTAGGTAATGCGGACCGCAGAGCCATCAAGAACAAGCCCAGCGGTACCCTCCTTCGCAGCCACAGCGTCTTCGTCCGTTTCAAACTCTACAAACCCCAGCCTGCGTACTGCCATAAGTCGCACCTCCGTGAACCCCTTGTAAGCCCTGAACGCAGCCTCCACCGACTCCTGCTGCACACCTGCTGGCAGCTCTTGCAAGAATAGAATTTTGTTTGGAGGTAAGAAGTCCAGCTGATCTTTCTTTTGCTTCCGTGAACTTGTGGACGCGCCTGAAGCAGCGCCAGTAGCATTGGGACCGACCTTGGGCCTCTTCTTGTCGGCTTCGACTTGCCTGAGATCTTTGGCAGCCAGGCGCCGGCGCTTGTGTTTTTCAAGCGCATCATCATTCTCAGCCTGCGCTATCGTCGCGTCGCTCTTTGATTTAGCGAATTGAACAATCTAGCTATGTTGTTAGTCTCTGCCCGTCTCTGTTGGTACCAGTATGGTAACCAGGTGGTCTTACCATGGGCTTGCCAAAAAGCTCCTTGTTGCGCATCTCTTGCTGAGCCTTTTTGGCATCGTCAAGAGATTCAAATACGACAAATGCCTGGCCCCGCATCCGCAGATTCTTGTGTGCAATCACGTCTAGGATCTTTCCAAAGGGCTCGAACTCATGGCGGAGAGTGTCTTTGAGTTCCGGCAGCTTGATCTTTTCATTCAAGTTCCGTACGTAGACTCTATATTTGTTAGCACAATGTTAAGCCATACAGTACACAGCACGCCGCAGCGCAGCATACAAAGACATACGTCTCTGACGGTGGAAGCACCGAGGTCAATGGATCATCAGCCATGGTTCGTTGGTGGTGGAAGAAAAAACTCCCAAACTCCCACACTCTTCTGAACCTTTCTAAGATTTCTAGCGGTAAAGCCTTTTCACTTGCTTCATAATACCCATAGCGACCGGCGAATTCAAGCATGACCGACGACATCGCCAACGACAAAGAAATCGATTCTCTACTTCAAAAAGAGTCCTCCGAGCATACTAAAGATACTGAGATTGACCGCATCCTTTCCGCTTTCCAACTAGACGCGTACAGCGTCCTCGGTCTCCAGCCGGGCTGCTCGCCTGCCGACATCAAAGCACAGTACCGCAAAAAGTCGCTTCTAATCCACCCGGACAAGACCAAAAACAAACGCGCGCCTGACGCTTTTGACCGACTCAAAAAGGCCGAACAAGCTTTACAAGATAAATCCAAAAGAGAAGCCCTTGATCAAGCGTTCACGGACGCGAGATGGATACTGATTCGAGATCGCAAGTGGACCATCCATGATGAACGGCTCAAATCGGACGAGTTTTTAGCAGACTGGCGTGAAAAGACGAGAGAGGTGCTTGTAGAGACGGAGCTGCGGCGGCGCAGGATTGCAAAGGCACAGATGGAAGAAGAGGGCCGGCTGAAGCGCAAGATGGAGGAGGAGGTTGAGGAAAAGCGGAAAAAAAAAGAGTCGGCGAAAGCGTGGGAAGATTCAAGAGACACGCGGGTTAGCAATTGGCGAGACTATAGAAAGACGGTGGCCAAGAAGGTCAAAAAGAAGAAGGATAAGGATTTGTTGGCATAGAGCATGCTCATAAAATTTCATTAGATCTAGTATCTACTATTTACACAGTATATTTACAGCCCCAGAATTAACGATCCTGTCGCAGGATCCAGCTTCAGGATCCCCGTACACATTACACGATCCCCCCTTCTCACTGCTACAGTATCCGGCGTCGTCACTGCAATCTGCACCTCCAACCCCAGTTCTACACAATACCCCTTGGCTACATCCCGATACTCAGCAACCTCGCTGCTTATGATGCATTTGAAAACAAAGTACCCAGCACTGCGCTTCAGTTCTTGCTGTAGCCACTTTAGCGTCCAGTACCGATTTGTGAAGCGCTCGAGCGCAGAAAGAACGTTGCGGCGTGGTGTAATAGTGGACAAAAGGCCAGAGAGCTCCGACGAAGACAGCGTAGGCCACGCACTTCCAGCTGTATTGGAACTTTCATAAGAGTCGGAAGTAAAATCAGAGTCAGGATGTAAAGTGGTAAGCCTAAGACCCGGATTTCTCGCTTTTGATCCAGACAGGCGCGCGACAACTTGCCACAACGCAACAGCATGCTCAATATTCGCAAACGGTCGCGCTACGCCCACATATCCAGCCGCCACGCCTAGCCCATAATGAGGCGTCCGCGGCACTATGCTTGTAACCGGTGGTAGCAGATACTCTTGGGCAGCGACGTGGCGGCCGCTGGCCGAAAGTGTGCCATCGGGGGACCGTGTTTGGTTGAGAAGCTGCTTGGTCTTGTAGACCTCAGATGTGTTATGATTTGTGCTTGAGCTGTTATTGAGGCTAGCGTTTGAGCTCGCGCTTGGGTTATGATGATTACTAGCAGTTGTATTTGAGCGAAGGGCCTGATGTTCGTAAGGAAGAGGAAGCTCAACCTTGGACCCGTAGAGCGCACATATCTCGCCAGCCAGAATCTCTGCCTCTGTCACAATCCGCTGCACAATTGGCGTTCTTTGATTTAGATCCAATGATTTCACATACTGCTGTCGCTGCTGGCGTTGTCGGTGATTTAGATATTCCTGTGACGAAGGCTCAGACTTAGACAATTGAATGCTGGCTATAGGCATCGTCGCTTCTCCTATACTTGTATAGGCAGCACCCGCGTCAATTCTTTTCCAAAAGTTCTTCAGCAACAATTCCTGTATAGCAGCCAAAGTGTTTCGGTCTTGTCGCGATAGTGTGTTAGAAAAGACAGAAAGCCGGGCTTGCATTGTATCGGTTTCTGCATCAGACAGCAATAACGACGGTGACACACCGCGGCGCTGACTGCCGAGCGCGCTGTCTTCAAAATCGAGCAGTTCGTCGCTCATGTCGCCTTCAAGCTCCAGCACGTCAAGCGCTTCCAAATGGCCGCCGCTGCTTGTTTTGTTGTTATCTGCCTCGTCGTACTCAAACAAATTGTCCGTAGGTACAGGCGACAAAGATGAAGACACTGGTTGCTGTGATGAATGATTTCGCTGGCTCCAGCCTAGCAGCGGCTCCAATTGCTCAACAGGCAGCACTGTGACGTTAGACACTTCTGTTAACGCTACTTGTATAGAACTTATGCCCCATTCTGTCGGTTTCCAAGGACTAAATGCCACGCTAAACGATATGCATTTGGTCGGCGTTTGCTGCCCATTTTCCTCGTTGTTTCCGCTAGAAAATCCAGCTATGGTATTCACAGCTTCTAGTGGAAGCATCGTGCACGCTCCGTCCGGAAAAACTGTACTGCGCACACGCCTTAAAGCCATGGCCATCAGCGCGCTTTGAGGTCCGTAATGGGCGCTGATGTCCGGCACGTGGATATACAACCGCCACTGATGTGGACGTGACTGATCAAGCGAGACGGCTAGTTTTGGTATGGGATCGAGATGTGTGCTGAAAGCATAAGATGCTAAATGTCTGGGAAGTGGAGCGTGGATTCTGCTTGAGAGTTTACTGTTCGTATGTGTAGAGGTAGCCGCCCGTTCGGCAAGCGCGGTAGCCGCACTGGAATACTTGTCTACAACATCTCCAGAATTTGTAACGGTGTAGAAAAGTTCCGAATCTAGTAGAGGGTTTTCAGTTGTAACAAGACCAGCTCGGACCAGGAGATCGTGGACATGTGCTGGATCAGCTGTAATTGGCGCCGACGCATATGGGCATGCTTTCGACAAAATAGCGACCACGGGCTTCTCAAAAGCTGGATGAGGATAGAGAACAAACCGCTTGAGAAATCCGACGAGCGCAGAAAAGTCTGGCTCTTCTGCGGCACTACTAGCACCGGGCATCTGCTCGCGGGAATTGCTACCATTGTTCAATCGGCAATATAGAAACGCACCGAACTCTTCATAGTCTTCGCTATCAAGCTCTGCAACCACGTACTGAGCCTCCTCCGCTGCCGCAGTCGGGTACGCCAGCCATCCCGTCTGATCCGCTTGCTTGGGTAAAGTATACCAGTAAATCGGGCTATTCGTCAACCAAACATGTGTCGCAAGCAGCGCGCTGACACTTGCCAAACTCCTCTTTCCATGTGTTCCTTGAGCATTCTGGGTTTCCAAGCCTTTGACCCGCGCGATTGCAATTGCGCGACCTGCAATGGTTTCCACATTATATATTTGGGGCACGCCCATGCCTGCGGGGACAGCAGACTGCGCGTGTACGGCCACAAGCGCGTCTTGTAATTTGGTGTACATCTCCAAGCTCGATTTCACAATAAGCAGCAACGCAAGGCGTATGTGCGACTCGATGTGTAAATCATTGTGGTCAAAGGTGTGCTGTAAGATGGACGGGCTCAGAACTCCTGGGATCGAAAATCGCACTTGGTCTAGGGAAGTTTGAAGCTTGAGGCCGTCTAGTGTATACACCACCAGTCTGTTTGAATTCAGTGAAACTGGCCCTGCCGCGAAAGTCACGACGACGCCAAAGAATGGGGATGCCGGATCCTGCCTTGACACGCATTCCACCAGATCCCCTATCCTAATCTCATTTGAACCTGTCTTACTCCGGCTTGTTGGTGGCAGTGGCACTGGCCTCAGCAAGTTTCTCAAAAGCGCGCGATCCATCTCACCACCAACCAATTCCCTCATCTCAGTCACCTCCCTCCCATGCTTTTGATAATATCCCATTGTAGCCGCCACCTTGATCAAGCCCGCGTCATATCCTCCATGCTCATACTCATGCTCAGATAGAGGGTGTCGTGGTTTATGCATATTAAGCCATCTGTTTGAAAGCGCAAACAGCGAGTTTAACGACGTCGTCTCGAAAGTTGTATAGTGATTGCGAGCGTTTGTGGTCAACACGTATTCAAGTGGTCCCGTAGTATCCGCCAGACGCAGACGTAGCAGACGTAGACGCCGGCAGGAGCGGCACACCCGCGAGCCTGTTCTGAGTAGCGGTAGCAGCTTCATATGGCCATGCTCGCTGACCAGGTGGTTAGTTTGAGCTTGAAAGCGGTGAAGATTTGACCCAACGTGAAAACTTTACAGTTTCAGCCGTGTGATATGTACGACAGTTACTAGATCTATTGATTTAAAATCTGTGTGAGCCTTGAAAACGAATATTAATATTAGTAGAAAATTTATCATGACTACGCGTTCTTGGCCTTCTTCTCGTCCGTGTCGACATGCCATACTACATAGTTGGGCAGGCCTATTACACTGTAGCCAGCTCGCTTTGCCATCTTCGCAAATCCTTCAGTCTCACACTGGTTCTCAAACGCATACGCAGGGAAGTTGATCCCGGACCGGTGTACGTCCGCCTTGACCATCACATTGACTCCACCAATTCCATCTAATTCCATCTCCTCGTGCACGTCCTTATGCCAATCACCAAGCAGACACATGTACTTGCGGCCCGTTTTAAATTCCTTGTACCCCTCGACTATTATAGTGTCCTTCGACAACGTTGAAGCGAGCTCAAGGCCTTGGGCGGACTCTACCCAAGAGTTGTAGTCAAACCGACCCTCAATGTCCTTGCCGTCTCTAAACCGGTGAAACCAAACATTGGGCACGATTATGTCTTGATCGTGTCTTATGAAATCCTCCACAATGGATTTGGGCGACTCAACCACATCCACATCGCGCCACATCACCCAGCTGTGTTCTGGGCGCAGTGCCGACGCCAGCAAGTAGTTGCGCGCGCGCGCCATCACTTTGCGCCGAGGAGCCTGCACTTCATAGTCATGCCGCTCCTCAACATCCTTGTTATCCAGCACGAACGCAAAATCCTTTTCATACACACTGACCTGATTGAACGACTTGGGTCCAGCCTGTATACGTTCCAGCTCAGATACCAATGTACTCAGTGTCTCGTCAGTCGTGTCCGACACCAGAAACGCCAGGTCAATGAGATCGTGCGGATACGTTAGCGCTGCCAGCAGGTCAAAATGCTTTTCCAAATACGACGCGGCATCCTTTAAAGGCGAGAGTATCAATACGCGTTCGCGGCGGTTCGCGCCATCGAACGACGACTGAACGGCGTTCATGTCGAAATGGCCTATCGACGGCGTGTTGCTCACATCTACCGCTACGTGAGTGTTGAACTTGACAGTGGATGGCGAACCTCGGTGCCACTTGGAGTAGGCGTTGGCCGTCATTTCAAAAGGCGACATTGCTGGGCCGAAGCAGTAGTACTTTTGCAGGTTTTGCTGCGATGCCGGAATGTAAGAAGCCAGCAGCCAAAGAAAGAGACCGATGGCTAGCAGATATAGCACGCGAATAGGAGTAAAGACAGGCTGGAGCAACGAGGGTACGTCGCGCAGGCGCGGCAGCCGTGACCGTGTGTCGCTCAGATATTCCTTGTATTTCATGGGTGCGCTAAGGTGGTTATCAGGCGAATGTCCACGTATCTGTCAGAGGCAGAGGCTGAGATCAAAATGGCAGGTCCCTCAGGAGAATCTTTGGCAGCATTCATGATAGCTCAGCAATTAGTCAGCGTTACCCGAGACTTTTCTGTTTTGTACTAATTTTTGGTTTCGGGTCTTTTTGCTTTTACTTTCGGGTTTCGGTTTTGAAACCTTAGTTTAACTTTGCTAGCTTTGAATTGTCTAGCTAACAATACATGACCTTATAGCTGATTTAGAGTCTTCGGAAGTCTGCTCAATCTGAGCTATCAGCGCTTCAAAGGCGCGATGGATATTGTCGTTATCTTTAGCCGAGGTCTCCACAAACGCAGCCTCAAAAGCTTCAGCCAGCTGCATGCCCTCTTCAGCAGGTACCTGGCGCTGGCCTTCAAGATCGGTCTTGTTGCCGACCAGCACGACCGGAAGCATCTCAGCACCTGTAGCGTTTAAAATCTTATCGCGGATAACGGGGACCATTTCAAACGAGTACCTAGAGGCGATTGAGTAGATGAGCATGTAGCCGTGAATGCCGATAAATAGTTTGTGGCTCATGACGCTCAGCTCATCTTGACCGGCAGTATCGATTATCTCTGTGGCATACTCAACGTTCTTATAATGAATTGGTTTAAAAAACTGGTTCTCAATGGTGGGGTAGTATGAGTCCATGAAGTGCTGCTCGACAAACTGCACGGTAACAGAAGATTTGCCTGGTTTTTGTTAGATAGTATACAGCAATGATTGACAAGAAGCATACCGACAGCTGAGGAGCCAAGGACGGCAATCTTGCGTGAGCGTTTTAGGCGGGGCATGCTGCCGAATACTGCGAAGAGGCCTGAAGTCTAACAGATAGACCTGCCTCGTTTTTACTAGATATCAAGATCAAGATAAAGTAGAACGGAGAACGAAGAAAGCGACTAGAAAAAAGAACCCATCACAACGCGTTTGAAGGCAGCCCCAAGCACAGACATTGCCCAAGGAACGAACAGTTCATAGGTCATGTAACCTGGTGCTTCTCGCAATCGATAAAGAGCCTCATCCCGCAGCTACGCCAGTGGCTACGTCAGTGCCTGTGCTATCGCTGCCTCAAAAGCCTTTTGTTGCATTCTACCACATACGATGTCAGAAAGGGTCGCAATCGCACTATCCATAACATTCGTATATGATCCATAGTAGCAGCTCACAATCATACAACCATACAACAATGCAACGTGCGTATCATGATCATCTTGATCAATTGCTTATAAGCACAGTTCTTGGGCCTGAAATCCTGACTGCTACAGGCTTCAAGTCAAGTCTTTGGATTCAACTGCTGTCAGCCATAACTATTTTTCCTGATCAAAAATCCCAAAAGACCGATGAACTGGTAGAAAGAAGGTCTCTAAAAAGCCTATGGAATGATTTCTTCTTACTTTCGCCTAAAGAAATCAATCTTCTTGCTTGCAGCAGTTCTAAGTTTTATGCTCCGCAGCTCAGATCCCATGTCTTGTGTCCCAAGCACTAAGCCCTAATTCACAAGTCCTAAGCTCTATGCCCCATATTATTCCGAAGTTCCGCTTGTTCCATTTGACCGACTGCTTTCCGGTTGAACATGGCCCTTCATTTCTACTGGAAACTCTAGTGCTGACCATTGCAAGCACTGAAATAGCACAGCAAGCACCCCTCTGTCTCTCATGGCCGTTACCTTCGTCCCGTTCGGCCACAAGACCCCACTCTGCCCCTCACTAATTATCCGGCTCTCGGTCTCTGTTTTGCCCGGAGCCCACTATCACCTTCTTTTTCAGGCCTCCTCTCTGCGTAATATGGCTTGAGCATAGCATAAGTTCTGGTCATAATGCTATCGTGGCCTTATAAAAGCCTTCTCGTCCCTCGTACTCTGCCAGTCTCGCAATTGTTAGATCTGTTCATACCGTGAATTTACACAACATCAAGAACTTTTGAAGTCGCAGCCATGTCCGCCCTACTCAAACAGCGCATCAGGTACAAGCCCTTCCTGGACAAAATCAGGACCGCCGAAGAAATGATCCCCCATTTCGAGAATAACCAGTACATTGGTTGGTCTGGTTTCACTGGCGTCGGCGGCCCCAAAGCAGTGCCCACTGCGCTCGCCGAGCACGTCGAAAAAAACAACCTCAAGGGCAAACTCGGGTTCAAGCTGTTTGTCGGCGCTTCTGCCGATGTCGACATTGAGTCCAGATGGGCCGAGCTAAACATGCTCCAGCAGCGCGCGCCCCATCAAGTAGGCCGCCCGATTGCGTCCGCAATCAATGATGGCCGCACTGCCTTCTTTGACAAGCATCTTTCCATGTTCCCGCAAGATCTCACATACGGGTACTACACACTCAACAAACAGGGATCCAAAAATCTAGACATTTCAATTATCGAAGCCACGGGGTTTGACGAGGCTGGTAACGTTATCCTTGGTCCGTCAGTCGGCGCATCCCCCGAGCTTGTGGCTTACTCCGACAAGGTCATTATCGAAGTTAACACAAAGCTCCCCTCTTTTGAGGGGCTTCATGACATCAACATGCCT
Source organism: Geotrichum aggregatum (assembly GCA_030564925.1). Lineage (NCBI taxonomy): Eukaryota > Fungi > Ascomycota > Dipodascomycetes > Dipodascales > Dipodascaceae > Geotrichum > Geotrichum aggregatum. The sequence continues at coordinate 33,609 of JAJMAH010000075.1, read as the reverse complement.
GTAGCTCCTCCACTTAGGCAAGCATATCCCGTGTCTGCCCCTACCGACCGCTTTGGTACCCCCAACCTGCCTGTTGACCACAGCAAGATTGTGGGAATCGTAGAGTCCACCACGCTCGATTCTGTTGGCGACAACACTCCTTCCGACGCCATGTCGCAGGCCATTGCAGGCCATCTTATTGATTTCTTCAAGCAAGAAGTCAGCGCCGGCAGAATGCCCGAAAACCTGCACCCTCTCCAGTCAGGAATTGGTAACATTGCCAACGCTGTTGTCGAGGGTCTTGCCAAGTCTGACTTTGAGAACCTTGATGTCTGGACCGAAGTGTTGCAAGACTCGTTTCTTGAGTTTTTCGAGAGCGGCAAACTTCGCTCTGCCACCGCCACATCCATCCGCCTGACGCCCAAAGGCTTCGAGCGGTTCTTCAACAACTGGGATGAGTTTTCCCAAAAACTGATTCTTCGCTCGCAGGCAATTTCCAACCACCCTGAGCTCATTCGGCGTCTCGGTGTTATTGCAATGAATACGCCTGTGGAGGTCGACATTTACGCACACGCCAACTCGACCAACGTCAACGGTTCACGCATGCTCCATGGAATCGGCGGCTCTGCTGATTTCTTGCGTAACGCAAAGCTTTCTGTCATGCACACTCCTTCTGCGCGTGCCACCAAGACCGATCCTCACGGTCTGTCCTGTATCGTTCCATTTGTGACGCATGTTGACCAAACTGAGCATGATCTCGATGTCGTTGTTACCGAGCAAGGTCTGGCTGACCTGCGTGGGTTGTCACCCAGGGCTCGTGCGCGGGCAGTTATTGACAAGTGTGCGCATCCGGTGTACAAGCCCATTTTGACGGAGTATTTGGAGAGGGCTGAATTCTATGCTGCGAAAAAGAAGTCAATGCATGAGCCTCATATTTTGAGGGACGCCTTCAAGTTGCATATCAATTTGGAGGACAAGGGAACCATGAGAATTGATTCATGGGAATAAACAAAGTGCATATAGGGCCACTAAATAGACTAGAAAGTAGAAAAAGAAACAGAACCACATTATAATTAAAAGGTGAGGGACGGATACTTCAATGCTCTTATATTTGGAGTACAAGCTTAGAAAAGTGTGGAGTAAATGCACGTGGAGAGAAAACTTAAGTTGTCACCGAGCCAAGCCCACTCAAAAATCCATTCTAAACGTCCAAAAGAGGGGTGCCACCGGCCAAACGATAAGAACTGTACCTCGCTCGCTTTAGTTGACAGCCGAGCAGCAAAGCCATATACAGAGCTCTCCAAGTAGCTCTGCCTTTTACAAAGCCTGAAAATCGCAGGTGTCCGTAATCTACTGGTTAAGTATACACTCGTAGTATGTGGCCGAAAACGGTCATGTTACAAACGTTGAAAGCATTTGAGCCAGGTTCCCAAATTAAATTATGAGAGTGACCGGAATTTGATAATCCGGTACAGCATATCTCTGTTTATTCATTAATGATCGTTTTGTACTGCGACTCAGTCAGCTGTGCACAGCTCCAGGTGTGTGTGTGTGTGTGTGTGTGTGTGTAAAAACGGCCGCTGTTCTTCTGAGTGTGAATAGTTAGTCCAACATACCATGAGTTGGAGATGTATGCGAAATGATTCTGACAATGCAGAAAACAACAGCATGAAAGCTCTGGGCTGCAAACTGATGGCTTAGATTGTTTTTTCTTGAGAAGAGCAGTTTTTGAATTTATGGACTTCCCTTCACTCGGTCTCCAAGTTTTAAATGTTTGAGATGTTGTATTTACAAACTTTTCATCGCTGCTACCTGGCGAACATAGAAACTTTGGGTGACATATGAGCTTGCTATTACAACTTGGATGGGCCCCAATAGTTATTGAACATTGTTTCTGGCTCTCTCTTCCGTTTTGTTGCAGCTGGAGGGGATCCAGTGTGCTGCTAAGTGGCTTTGTCATTTTTGGTCACACATTTAAGCTACACGTTAGATGGTTGGTTGCTTGGATACCATATTAAGCAAGACTCACAGTACATGACACCTTGTAAACTACATGGTTTATGCGTATTTAGCTGCCATAAGAATGTTTGATTTTCCAACTCAGGCACAAACCAAGAACGAAAAAGATTCAGCTGCAAGTTTGGAGTCAAGCACATAAGAAGAACATTTGAGACGTTTCCGTATGGTTATGTCTAGAAGACATATGTATAATATATCTTGGCTATAAGCAGTTTTTTGGCTTTATACAGATTGCAAAAAGGAAGTCTTCCAGTATTTTACATAGATCAGCAATAGCGTTCTGGATTGTGCTTATCTCTATAAGGTTTGTTAGTAGCTCACGGAATAGCTTGTTAAAGTCTACCAGGATCTTCTCGTTAAAAAGAATTATTGATCCAGTGGCCATATAGTAGGTTCATCTTGTACTTGCTTGACAGATGTAATCTATGTCAATAGCTCGCATAACTTTCAAACGAGTATAACTCAGCTCCATCATACGTTGTGAGCCCTCTTTTGCATGTAAAAACAAGTAGTGGAATGCTCTTGCGAGAATAAAGAATTGTCTTTCGAACTTTAAAATAGTGCTTGGCAAAGCTTATTGAGTTTTCTATATGAAGCTCTAAAAGTGCACAAAAAGAACATTATTTGATCAAGGCTAGTAGGTATAAGTTTGGTGCTTATGAGCCGGAAAAAAGTTATGATTAAAGTCTTTCACTCTACTCTCTAGCCTATTATTGTGAAGTTTTACTCTAATCAATAATTCTCGGTAGGTATTAACATACAATTTTGACTGCAAGAACTAGTATGATATCTAATGGAGATCGGCTAAGCCTGTAAAACAATTGTCTACGTGTCTGATAGATGGAACTGATATGTACCGGAAATGCAATTGAGGAAAATTTATTCCAGTGACACTGTACTAACAGCATTAATCCAGATGGTTAAGTTTTGAGTAAGAGGACGCTTTCTTACATCTAGTTTTTCTCTCTTTCCAAACGAACCTTTATTTCTGTCGACCTTAAAGGAAAACCTGCTGAAGGCCACTCAACTTGTCTATTGCCTCGCCTTTCTGATTTGAACTTTACTATTGAGTACTCGGTCATAAAGACAAAAGGTGACTTATCCCGCATGTGACAGTGTAGCAGTGTCCTGAAGGATCATTGTCACTGTTCACACCATGTCACATAGCTAGCTCTAGCTTGAAGATCATCGATCCGGCTAAACGGCTCATATTCACAAAGTAGATAGTCGCAATATTTGCTAACTAAATCCATACATCTTGCCAAAGTAATTACAAAAGGTTCAGCTGCAACGTGAATCGGTTGGATTAGAAAAAGCACATGTATGGAATAAATTCGTCTCCACGTATCAATGTCCTCTCCGGTCACAAATTTGCAGTACACAAATTCAGGCCTAATGTCTGTTTGAGTCACTATTGTTGTATTATCTTTTTGCTACCTGACATGATCTTAATTTTAGTAGAGAGACTTATCGTCCATATTCTAAGTTCATTTAGTCATGGCCTTGATCTCTGATGTCTTTCCAGCCTAAAAATTGTGAAAAACACAGCACTTCTTGGGAAAATACATGATGTGACAGGAGCGTCTGATTGTCGCCAATCTCACATAATTCAGATGCACTGTGTTGACAACTTCTTGCTGATTTCCACAGGTATGCCCAATCTTAAAAATGAATGGGTTCTCTGCTTATGCTCGAGAAGAAATCCAAGAGCAATAGTTTTTTTGTGGAGTACTACAGTGGCAACTAGCGAGCATTATTTGAAAAATTTCACAGGGTCATATCAACAGACTTATCAAAAGTTAACAAGCCTAGTGCATTATATACCTTAGCAGGAGTTTCATTAACCTTGGTCAATCAACACATACTTGATAATGGAGGTTCCACAGCCATCGTGAAGTCAAGTATCAAAATACTTCAAAGCCAGTAATCTTATTCAGGGCAGACTTCATAACCTTGTATAGAGATGACTCAAATAGATGTGAATCCTTAGGCGTCATAGAATTTTCTGATCACATCACCAACTATCAACAACCTCATTGCTGAATGTAAAACTAACAAAAGCAGCTAAAAGTCAACGTTTTCCTAGACAACTGTGAGGCTCTCTTTGTAAGAAAGGGCTGCAATCCAACGTACAACCACCATGAACACAGCAACCATGTTTCTGGGTTGGTTTATATCATTTGATTCGGCTACCAAAAAACATCCAAATCCTGCAATCTTTCAAATTTATCAGCCTAGGGGCAGAATACACTATTTGAAAAATCATTTGAAAAGATTCAAGAAGAAAACTTCATTCGTGCGTCGTAACTTTGTATGATGTCTGATAGACCCAAAAGGTTAAAATCTTACCCAATAATTTACTTTCAAGAGATTTCTGCTTTTGTTTTGGCAGGTTATTTCAAAACATAAGTCAATGCATGTCAATATATAACTCCTATGTGACTGCTACATTCTACTCGTTTTTGTACCTTCAGTGCGTTGCAGGTGCTTTCAAAATTTTCAGCAGCACCACTTTCTAAACATCAACAGACGCTGGATTCATTTTTTTATAAATTTGCTCTAATAAATATTTTGCCTGGTTCACTCCAGCTGGACTCGAAGTTGTTATAAAGCTATTTGACATCAAACTAGAGCACTAACTCGCTACCACATCAATGTATTGAAGATTCAAACCCACAAAGTACGACATCAATAGCTTCAGCATAGTTTGTTTGCATGCATTAAACTTTTCTTGAGAAGTTGTAGTTACTTTTGCTCTAACGAATGAGTTAAGTTGTAGATTCAAACATAGTTGACAATTGTAGTGGCCAATTCTTATACAAATGTAGAAGGTACTCTAACAAAAATGTTACTGATACTCTAAGACAGTTCTGGATATTTTACCTTTTGGCAATGAGCAGTATGTAAGTTACCAAAGCCATACTATTGCAACAAATCATTTTTTTGGTGTACCAGAATTGAGAAAAGACAATAGATTCCGTTTTGTCATAATAGCCAAGTCTCTTACAGAATCATTGGAAGCTTCAGCGACAGCCTTGAGTATCCGGAGATTTAGTTGATCCATGACCTTTCCTGCCGAAGAATAATCGGACTCCAGCAACAATCTATCTGGAGGTATGGCACTAACAATGTCTCTGAGAAGTATATTGCGGTTTGTGTTGTTGATCAAATGCGAGAAAGAAACGTAAACAATAGGAAGGTCCGGTCGGTCCAACTGAGTGTGCGGTTGAAACCAGTTCTGAGACACAAACTGCGGGCTCCCTGAGAAGGAGTGCAAACAAATGGATGGAATTTTGCGGCCAAAAACCTTGATTGTATCCAGCAAAATTTGTGGACATCGTACTCCATGGACGGAGACTGGTCTTTGGAACTCAACAGCCAGCTCTAAGTGTGCTTTTAGCACGGCAACCTGGTGGTCCATGCTTACAGTGTGTCTAGATAGCCCTTTAGCAGCAGGATTTGGTATGCGAAATGTCTTGTCCAGTCCACATTCGCCAATGATCGAACTTGGGTTAGACTGCAGTCGCTTCCGAATCTCTTGAACTACGTCGTCAATAAGGATGAGCTCAGGAAGCTGGGAAATGTAACCATCCGATGGCTCTGGAATAAGAACTTGTTTATAATGTGCGCTTTTGTCGGCCAGCTTATTAGCATCACCAATATAGACCTGATGCGAATGCCATGGATGTAAGCCATACGCGGGAACGACGCAGCCAGGCTTCTCTTCGGCCAATTGGCTAACTGCATTCATATCTTTGAGACTGGTAGACATGCAAACTAGCAGCTTGGTTTTCATGGATGTTCCAACGCTGGCAAGCTGGTCTGGGCGAGAAGTCGTAGGATGGCAGTGGGCATCACAAAGCCCAATGTCGAGAAGATTGCGCTGAATGGCATCGTCTCCGTCTTCGCTGTAGTCCTCTATGATTAGCTTCTCCGTGCACATTACAAGCAAGCTCCGTAGTTACAACTTGAGCACTGAAGTATATCTCAAATTCAAATAGCTTTAGGTATATAGATTGTTACCTAGATACCACAGGCGTGTAATTTCGAAGCCGCGTTATGCAGGCAAAATCAATTTTTGTGATCCTTATTTTGCTCATCTACCTTTACGTCTTCATTTTTTTCTGCAACTGGACCTTGATCTTGTAGGCATCGCAGACATGGCAGAGGATCAAGAGCAACGCGGCGAGAATGCGCTAAGAAAGTACATTCCCCCGTGGCGAGAGCCTTACGTTATAGCTATGGCTGGGTCCAGTGGCAGCGGCAAGACATCCATCGCTCAAAGCATTATCAAAGAGCTTAACGTAAGTTAAGCCAGCTCAAACTGCCTGTATGGGACCAGACTAATCTTCTAGGTGCCTTGGACTATTCTCCTCTCCATGGACAACTTCTATAAGCCGCTTACGGATGAACAGCGACAACTGGCTTTTGAAAGGCATGCATTATTTATGAAACTGAGAAAAATCTACTAACATCCTACATAGCAAGTACGATCTGGACTCCCCCGACGCCCTTGATCTTGACCTGTTTGCCCAGGTCATGGCAGATCTAAAAGCTGGGTAGGAATAAGTTTAGTGTCATTGACTAGTCTATTTCTAACTGTGTCTAGCCGTCGAACTAGAATCCCGACATACTCGTTTGCAGACCACGCAAGAACCGACAAATGGATAACAATCTATGGCGCTAACGTCATTATTCTCGAAGGCATTTTTGCTCTGTACGATCCCCGGGTCCTTGCTATGACCGATCTCAAGGTCTTTGTAGACACGCCGTTGGATATATGTCTGGCGCGGCGGCTATCCAGAGATATTGTGCACCGCGGCCGCGCCATCGGGCTGTCTGTTAAGCAGTGGTCGCGATTTGTCAAGCCCAACTTTGAACAGCATATGCGACCTACCATGTACCATTCAGACATTCGCATTCCGAGGGGCATAGATAACGTGGTGGCTATTGATTTGCTGACGGCCCATATCCGACAGCAACTCCAGCGCAAGTCAAACCAGCACTTAGATTACTTGTTATCTCTTCATGAGCCGTCTGCCGGTGTGGCTGATTCAGCTGGTACGGTAGCTCGCAAGTTTGATTTTAATGACAGCGGGCTGGAATTTAAGAAGCCAACCAATTTGACGATTCTCAAGCAGACCAACCAGGTCCGCGGGCTACACACTATACTTCTTAACACTGCGCAAACCACCCGCGCCGACTTTGTGTTTTACTTCAACCGCATAGCCACAATTTTGCTGAACGAAGCTATTGACCAACTAGACGATGGGTTCTACAAGAAAATTGCAGAAGTGGTAACGCCCACTGGATCCGTAGTACGAGACGCAATTAGGTCTGCTGGAACTATCGCAGCAGTGTCTATGATTCGCGGTGGTGGCTGTTTTGAGCAAGCCCTGCGTCGGGTATTGGGAGGAGACGGCCGGTCGAGTCAGATCAACGGCGGGCTGGGCCGGGTGCTCATCCAGTCCGACGCTCGCACCGGTGAACCGCATCTGCACGCATTAGCATTGCCTCCCAGCATTGATCCGCGCCAGACGAGTGAGGGCACGCTTAACAAGGCGGACTGCTCGGCGCAGGCGCAGACGCGAGTGCTGCTTTTGGACTCACAGCTAGCTTCAGGCGCTGCTATCACGATGGCAGCGGCCATTCTGCTGGACCATGGGATCAGGGAGAAAGACATTACGGTCGTGGCGTACCTTGCCTCAGAAATGGCAGTGAGCCGGATATCAACGGCTTTTCCGGAGCTCAAGATAGTGGTGGCTCATGTTGATACTAAAGTGTATCCTCGGTTCATTGATTCCATGTATTACGGGACTTAACGGGCTTGGAATTACAAGGACATTTGACTGTAAACCATCATTCTATATTACAGATTAAATCTAAAGCCAGTACTAGACAGTAACAGTGACATTACTATAGACACCCAATTAACATAAGCTAAAAACCTACAGCGTACATGAGCACATAGCCAAGCGAAATAACAACTAAGTACGCCAGCAAACTCGCAGGCACACCACGCGATATAAAGTTGCCAACCGTCAGGTAAGGTCTGCCAACCTCATCCGTCATACAAATAGCTGTGACGTTGGGGAACCCAGACGTCGGCAAGCCCATTGCGGAAGAACAGAGTAACGCAGCGGCCATAACCAGCAGCCGCGGGTGAGGGTCATCCATCCGCATGCCAATCGACTGGACCAGTGGCAAGATAATGAGGGCAGCGACAGTATGGGACACAAACGTGGCTACAATTAGAATCATGATGCCAAACACGGTGACGACTCCAAACAAGCCCATGCCGTGGACAATGTGGGTCTCGATACCGTGCGCGAGGGTGGATAGCAGGCCCGAGGACGAGACGGCTTTTCCAAGGGCAATTCCGCCCATAGCCAGGGCAATAATGGTCCATAAGAAGTTGTTGAAATCTTCCGCGGTGAGCAAGCCTGTTCCAAAAAAGACGACAATAGGGATCAAAGCTAGAACGCCCATTTCACCAATGTAAGGCTCAAGCTGGTGAGAAAAGCACCAGGAGATGATTGTCAGTACAGTCACAATGCAAATGAAGTACTGCTTGAAAGTGAATTTCTCGTCGACCATGCGGATAGGGGCAGTCACCTTGACGCCTTTGCCAGCACCAAACGTGAGAACCAAGACGCCCCAAATCAGGACGATGCTAATCAAACACACAGGAATCGAAATAGCAAACCACTGTACCCACGATGGAGCAGGATCCATGTTTTCTAGCGCAATGATGTTTTGTGGGCTTGCAATAGGCGACGCCATGCCGCCGACATTGGCAGCAAGAGCAATACCGAGAACAATGGCTTTGGCAAATGGTGAGCCTTTGGGGATGGTGCGGAGCAGCGGCTGCGCAATTGAGTAGCACAAGACTGGAGCAGCAACATTGCTAATCCACATACTAAGAAACGCGGCCACAAACATGAGAGTCAGTAGAACCACTTTCGGGTTAGTACCCGCACGGCTGAGAATAGCTGTCGCGAGCATTTTGGCAATGTGAAACTTGCTGAGCGCAGCTGCTAGTGTGAAACCTCCAAGCAATAGCATGATGACGGAGGACCACATTTGAGAGAAGATGAACTTGGACGCTTCTGGTGCAGGCATTGGGTTGCCTTCAGCGTCGCAGGGGATGCGCAGGCTAATAACTAGAAAGGGAATGAGAAGAGACGTTGTAAACAGGGGCATGGCTTCTGTTGCCCACAGCAGAGATGCGGCAACAACTACGGCCAGGCATCTATTCTGCTCGGTCGACTCTAAAATAGGAGAGTTCAGTAGAATGACAAAGATGGTGGTAATAATCACCAGCTTAATGCACTGACTACTGGCCAAGTAGTCTGGGATGCTGAGACCAAAGATCCTGACATAGCCGACGTGTATCGAGCTAGAGCTGTCTTCACCTTGCAGCTTAACGTTGCCTTTGCCGGCCCCGACAGTTGCCGCATGGGCTTTTCTCTCCATACCAATCATGTCGCGCCAGACAGTGTTGCGCTCCCACACAACGTGCTCTCTCAAATGAAGGCGCAGCTCTGTCTTGGCCAGGTTGATGTCATTTCCTGTGGATATTTTAGCGTAGAGGCTAATAGCCTCGTTGACTTTCTCATCTAGGTACGACTCTGTGTCGCTTGAGAAAATATAGGTCTTTGACAAAGTGTTTTCCAAGTATTGAGCACGCAAGCTGCAATTCAGAGTTTTGTCAAACTTTTTCAGGGCCTTTGAAAATCCCGTTTTGTTGAGTTGTGAGTAGCTGCGCAATTCACAAAGCGAGACGTACATGTTAGTAACGCGCTTGCGAATGGTAATGAGAACGTCACTCAGAATGGCATACTGCGGCAGTGAAATGCTCGCAACTGAGTGGTTACGTTGGCGCGAAGGGCCAGGTGAGGTCGAGCGAGAAACTCTGTACTCCGCTGGAGGAGAATGTGCTCTCGATGTAGGGCCTTCCTCAGACGCACGTCTCGTTGACGCGTCCTGCTCTTCGTCCTCGACGTCATCGTCGTCTGAGTCGCTGTTTACCGAGCTTCGGCGCCTGGCAGCGCGGGCAGGATCGATGGACCTTGATCTGTCGCGGAAGTTTTCACGGAACAAATATGCGTCAGCAAATGAATGTCTCCGCTCTTCCTTGCCGGCCTCTTCCTCAGCGCGCTTAACGTAGTCGTCGTAGTCTATGAGAAGGGTTTCAAATTGTCTGAACAGCTTACCCTCCATTTCGGTGTAGAACACGTCAATCTTGGTCAGTTCTGAGTTGAGCTTTCGTTCAAAGACAGGTACGGGGTCGACGTCGGGCCCAGCCATAAGCGCGGCCTCTTCGTTCGTGTCATCTTGCAAGCGTGAGACCGAGGAATGTTCCAAAGAGTATATGAGTTTTTTGAGGGCCGAGTAGTCAATGTACTTAGAAGTCCACTCGGGGACAGCATTGAACTGCAAGGAGTGATTGAATTTCATTTTTTTTGAATAGACAGTGCCTGCTTCAGTGTCTGGAGCTTTTGATAGATCTTGGAGTTGTATATCAAATCTCTGGATCCCTGAAGCGCAATATGAGTCGTTTATGTATGACAAAGTGAAGGCCCGAGAAGATCGTGAAGTCTTAAAAATCTTGAGATATCTTGTAAAATCTTTGTCTGAAAAGGGCTGCTTTCCTGTATTGGCTGTCCTAAGTTGTCCTTAGTAGGCGTGATTTTTTTTAGTTTCTACTGCGCTTTCCTGACAGGGCATGAAGAAGATTCGAGGAATATCTATAGGAGGTAAGCAGATACAAACAGCTGGAAACAGTCGGAGGCGGTCGGAGCAGTCAAGGGCAGGTGAAAAAAGGTCAGAAAGCGGTATTTGGAGGCAGAAGAAGCATAATTCGCTGTCGCGATATGCTGCAATGGCTGGAATGAGCCTCAAGGGGTTATGTAACTTCTGGGAAGCGTAATTGTGAGAACAGCAGCGTAAGTGTAATACTTGCCGTTTTGTAAGCACTACAAAAGTCTCGCGGCTGTGGAGGCAGCTATGTTCTGCCACTGCCTACCATAGACCACCGAAGTGGGCCGCAATGCCGTCACACCACGCACACGGTGTAGAGATAAATATTAGAATATACCATATTCCTATCCCACGTAATTAAATGAAAAGAGGAATAATAAGGCGCAAAATTGAAAGGAAATGGTCGCGGCACAGGCCAGGCAACTGTCAAACTCAGGGTTAGGGTTCATATACCTTATTTTTCAGGGCAAAAACTGGGACTGGCACAGAATTTCTGCTTCGTTCCGTCTTCTCAACCAGATTCCTGCTCAGATCTGTGTTTAGCAGTTTTTGCCCTTCTACCTCATTATCTTTCTCAATTCACTTTCAATTGCATTCGTAGCCAAGCGCACATCCATTGCCTACACTGCTCACTACTCCTATTGGCAATCTCACAAAGTAGTGCTACCTATGACAAAAACAACCTCCGTCCCTGATTCTAGCGTTAATTCGACATAATGACCTTAATTGTTGCCTCAATGTATGAACATGCTCTTTTTATCTGCTTTTCCCGCTCTGTTGTTCTACCTCTTACTTTACTTATTTTATCATACTAACTTTGTAGATTTCTTCCATGCACCATAAGCTTCAATCTTGATCCCCAGGACGTACGCGACTCCGACTCTTCACTCGACAGGTTTGCGAATCGCAAGCTCGAGCCTCATTCATTATTGCCTGTAGGAAGAGGCTATGGAAGTAACACCGATACGAGAAATCATGTTTTAGACTCTGCTACAATTAATGCAAAAGATCCCCCCCAGTCACCCAATGCACCCATCCCAGTCATCCCAGACATTTTGCAGTCGCTGAACCGGACTATTAACCCTTCTACCAAAGCGGATACAGATCCGGCGCAAGAGTTCTTTCTCGGGCCCAAGACCAAGCTGGCCGTCAAGAATGCTGCTAGTGGTCTGCGCACAGCAAACTCTCCAATGGCACATTTTCTGGCAACATCTGATGGCTACTTCAATCAGCCCAACACCAGCCCTCCCGCCAGATCGGAAGACCACATCCACTCTCCACACTCTCCGTTCCCTACACCCTCCTCCTTCCTGCAGTTCAACTACGCTTCTCAGACCAATCTGAAGACGCAGCCGCGATCACGTGTGAACTCCCCCCCACCATCCAAGAACATTGTCCAACGGCGTAAAGCAGTCGGCGATGCCAACCAGCCTTCCATGCGTATTACGCTTCCACCAAAGCCAGTGGCAGAACCTAGGGATGACTTCTCAAACGAAGTCTGCGTTAGTTTGGAGCGCCAGGTAGCAGCGTCGAGTCTTCACAAAACTGCGTTTGGTGGAAACCACAGACCACGCCGCATGACACACGACATGGCTGGACAGTTTGCGCGAGCACCCTGGACCGTGGAGCGGCAAATTACGGGCAATGGCGGTCTCAAAAATGCCGTTTCGAGAGGGCAGGCAGAAGGCCTCGTGGACAAAGTGTGCTGGGTGGGCTCACTGGGTATGCCATCCGATTCTTTAACAACGTCCACGCGACAGGCAATTGAAACGACTCTGCGGAACGAGCACGAATGTGAGCCTGTTTTTGTCAAAGATGGCACACTGGAGGGGCATTACAACCATTACTGCAAGCAGATATTGTGGCCTACACTGCATTATCAGATTCCAGACGACCCCAAATCCAAAGCTTACGAAGACCACTCATGGGACTTGTACAAAGGCATGAATCAGGCTGTTGCAGACTCCATTGTCAAGGTTTACAAAGACGGTGACACTATTTGGGTCAACGACTATCATTTGCTACTGGTTCCGAAAATGGTGAGAGATAAACTACCAAATGCAAAGATCGGGTTCTTCTTGCACGTAGCTTTCCCGTCGAGTGAAGTGTTCCGGTGTCTTGCGGCTCGCTCTCAGCTTTTGGAAGGAATTTTAGGTGCAGACTGTGTGGGGTTCCAAATTCCAGAGTATGCGCGCCACTTTTTGCAGACGTGCAACCGAATTCTGGCAGTTGACACCACGCCGTTCGGAGTGCGTATGGAACGCAGGTTTGTATCTGTTGTTGCGGATGCAATAGGCATTGACCCCAATAATTTGCACGTAAGCTTGCAGGATGAGGAGGTTATTCGGTGGCGCACAATGATTCGAGAACAGTGGCCAAAGAGCAAGCTCATTGTTGGGCGAGATAAGCTAGACAATATTCGCGGGGTCAAGCAGAAACTACAAGCTTACGAGCAATTTCTGCGCAACCATCCTGAGATGATTGACGAGGTGGTGCTTATCCAGGTGTGCTTGATGAACACGAGCGAGCCAGAGCTGGAAAGTGACGTTACGATTATTGTAGATCGCATCAACTCTTTACGGTCCAACCTGGCGTCCAGCTTGCCGTGCGTGTTTCTTCACCAGGATATAGATTTTGCGCAGTATATTGCTCTGCTTGCAGAAGCCAGCGCATTTGCTGTGACTTCAGTACGTGAAGGCATGAACCTGACTTGCCACGAGTTCATTTACTGCAATGACATTGACAGTCCATTGATTTTGTCAGAATTTACGGGTGCGGCATCAGTCTTGGGGCCGGAAACAATACTCGTAAACCCATGGGATCGCAATGAAATGGCGGACGCTTTCTACACAGCACTGACTATGACCAAGGAGGAAAAGAAGCGGCGGTGGGCAATGCTTTATGACTTGGTAACACTCAACACATGCGTGACGTGGGTCAAGGACTTTCTACAAGACTTGGATCTATCCTGGGCTGAACAGCAACGACGTCAATTAGGATGCCTGCCAAAACTGGACATGAGCAAGCTGAGAGAAGAATATCAAAATTCGTCTGCTAAATACCGCATGTTCTTTTTGGACTTGGACTCGTCTAAGATTGCCAGCGGGACAGACTTCAATTCGTTCTCTGGACGACCGCCCAACATTCAGCGCACCAGCAGCACAAACAGCATTTTTAGCAGTTCCAGCAGCAACAGCACGACCAGCCTTACAAACCTGCTCCAGTCTGCCAACAGCACGTCAGCTATGCGTAATGTCTTCAACCAGGGATCAAATTATGCTTCTAGCTACCATCACGGCAGCCATACGCAAGACAAGGAGGAGAGTAAATCCGCAAACTCCACTTACTTGTCGCCGCACCGCAAACTATCTATGTTGTTTGAACTAGTGGCCGACCCAAAGAATATTGTGTACGTCGTGAGCAGCGACTCCAAGTCTGGCTTGGAACGACTGTTCAAACATGTTCCTAACATCGGGCTCATTGCCGAGAGCGGTGCCTTTCTGCGGCTCTACGGGTCCGACAAGTGGATCAGCCTGATTGATTGGGAACAAACGCGGCAGTGGCAGAACACGCTGCGAAGCATGTTGGAGGGTGTGCTTGAGCGGCTGCCGGGAGCGCGGCTGGAAATCAAGGGTAGCGCAGCGATGCTGCATGTCAACACGTGCAGCGACCAAGAAAGTGTCAACAGCATTATCGGGGAGGTGGTGAACCATGTGAACGACGCGTTTGCCACTTACGACGTGCACGCGGTAGTAAGAGATGGCAAGGTTGTAATAACAAGCGACCGGAGCAGCAAAATAGCGGCGGTGAAGCGGGCGTTCTTTGAGGACAATGGGCACTTACGAGCCAAGATATTATCGACGTCAAGTGTTCCGACTGAGAACGGTTACAGCTGTGTAGAGATGGTGTTTGTGGCGGCGGAGGGCGGGGAGAGCGAGAATGACGATATTTTTGAATGGGCCAACTCGCTTCCCAACGGAATCAGCGGTGTGGGCATACATGTGTCGTCTTCGTCTGAAGCAAGCGGCGACAGTTTATATTTTGGTGCTGCGGGGTCTGCAAACCGAGCAGCGAGTCCCAACTTGAGCCTGAGCCCAAATCTAGACCAAACCACGAACTCAACTGCAGCAAACGCATCAAACACAGCAAGCGCAACCAACGCTGTAATACCTTCTGACTTTGGTGGCAGCGACAGCATCAGCTCCGGGTCCGACAGCGACCGTGTTAACATGTTCAGCGGCAGTCGGACGGCCCTCAAAGTTCCCATTGTGCACACTGTGTCTGTGGGTGGGACGGGCACGTATGCACAGTCCATGGTGGATGGTATGAACGGACTGCTGAATGCGTTGTGGAATGCGATGCGACAGCCGAGCAGTTACGAGTAAGTTTGGAGGGAGGATCTGGATGAGGAGTTGCAAATTCAAGGGAGAAAAAGAGGGAGTTATTCAAGAGGGACATGCTGTAGCTTTATGTGAGAACGATTTGAAAGGCATCGTCCACTCGTGAAAGATGAACGCGTCATTTATTTTTTTATCTAATTGAACTTTTTTTTCATCCTTTAGCTTTAACCTTTACCCTTTAGCTTAATTTATTACTTTTATATATTTATTTTTTATCTACCAGTCAGTTCTGTCATGGTTTGGTACAAACTCTTCTGACATACGGCAGACCTTAGTCTAGTACTAGTCTGCTACACAACTGAGAGCCTTGCGTACGGTTAGTAGATACCAATGCCGGATGTTGATGCTGATACTGACGCGGATACTGGTCATGGTCCCGGTCCTGATACAATTGCAGGCGCTGAAGCTGCTCAAATGAATACAGCTGTCGGTACAGCCAATGTGACGTGATGGCTAAGGTTACAAGAGGTGATGTCAATACCAATCTTAACACTCCAAAACTAAGGGGAGCAAGAGCTAACGCAAGCTAAAACTTTATAACTCCACAACTTCATATCTCAGATAAACCTAAGAAGCCTAAGAAAATTGCCATTCGTCAGTTGAGCAGATGCCTCCACTAGACCCCATTGATCTATCAATTGAGCTAGACTAGGCCATCATGGTGCCCAGCAGCTTCTAGCAGCTCTAGCAGCTATAATTGGGTACGGCTAGAGCAACTTCAAAGTCAAAATAATCTGCAAGACACAGATGATCCGGATTCAAAAGTCTGGGGTAGAAGACACCAAAAAGATATAAAATCGCAGAAAGGTTTCACCCTCTGGGCTTAAAGACTTTGGACTCGTAGTGTAACTAGAGGTATCCGGTATCTGTCGTCTAGTAACTCTGGTTTGCCGTGGACGAGCAACTTTGATGGAGCATTCGAATTCTTTGTTTTGGATTTTGTCTCTTCTCTTTTAGTGGTGAAAATGTGTCCAAATAATTTCATCACGAGGGCCAAATTTCCAGCATTGTATGGAAATTCATAAATCATTGGTTGACAGTAACATTCACTCCCTTGACATACTTGTACGAGGAACGTAGTAGGCAAATCCTGGAAATTGAGAAACCACAATGTTTAAGCAATGAACTAGGAACAATGCTCTAAAAAACCTTTTAAATAGCGCCTGCCATCCCTTGTTTTCAGTACTCGCTTAAAATTCAATCAAATCACAAGAAACCATGTCTAAACCAAATATCAACACAAACGTAGTCCAATCCCCCCCTTCATCCTCATCATCTAGTAGTGCCAGTTATGGGCAAGCTCGCAAGACTCGGTCAAACAGCTTTGGGCTCTATCCCACTACTTTTGCATCCCACTCACTTCCGTCTCCAACCAGCCCAGTTGCCCAACCTCAAGCTCAATTTCAGTCTCAGTCGGCGCGAGCCCGCAGAAGCTCAAGCTCAAACTCTAGTAAAGATTCTCGTAGGGACTTGCCTCACGACCTCAAACTGGACCCAAGCCAGTCTTACCAGTTTGCAAACCAATTAAGGTCAGCCTTTTCTCATTCCTCACACTCTACTGCTGGAACGTCCATCGGTACCGGTACTCTGCCAAAGTCTCCTGTTTCTCCTCGCTCAACGTTTTCATTCCCGCACCGAACAGGATCAGGTACAGGTACAAATATAGGAGCAGCAGGAGACCCAGCAATGGCAATGACGTCACCACCGCTGTCCCCCATGCTGCTCGCAAGTTCAGTATTTCCGGCATCTTCAGCATCTCTGCAGAGACGCAACTCTGTTCCTGACCGGGCTATTCTTGGTCAGTCTGTACACACAGCCCACTCTGGTACACAGAGCGGACTTGGGAAAGACATGCATTATCAGCAGGATTCTATAGAAAGCAGCAACTCACCATCTTATTCTCGTGGGTCGTCTGTTTCATCCACTAACTCGTTTTCTTTTTTAGACAGCAGCAGCGGCAGCACTGAGAATGGCAACAACGACACTGAGCAGCAGAAAGAAGACTCAATTCACTCACAACAGCCGCGGCGACACCATACACGGCGGTCCAACGTTGCTATCAAGTTCATACCCTCTTCTGATACGGCCGAATCCATGGATCACGCAGCTACCGCTACAGGATCCTCAGGGATGTTTGATGCGGCAGACACTGATACTGGAGGCATGAAAAAGGCGGCCAGAGCAGTTGCTATAGTATCTCATCCCGATCAGTTCAATAACGCGTTTAAGAGGCCTCCTAGTCCCATGGCGGAGTGTATTTTAAAGGGAGACTTCTCATTTGATTAAGTAGGTTACTAGGCACGCACAAGGCATGCACTTTGCATAGTAACGTGCCGTTTTCAAATTTAATGATGGTTTGCAACTGTCGTACTGGATAACAAAATACGCATGTAGCTGTACAGAATATATGAGTACATCAAGTCAAAATTTGAAGCATTGAGTATAGCGACTTTGAAGTATCAACCGAGCTACAACTAGCGTACAACAGCTCAACCATTCCAGAGTTATAGATGCCTCAGGTGGTAAAAAACGATCTAACAGATGCAGTCTTGCAATATCCATGACGTAGGTTTATTTGAATGGACCATCTTTGTAGTACCATCTTTCAAACGTCCTTTTCCAGGATCAATCAAATCCAAAGGCCCAAGAAGCTGGGCGTTGGTATTAATACCTACAGAGCTCGCTTAGTAATTCCTTACCAAGTTGCGCTATACCTGTGAATCAAGGAGTGTGCACGCTAGTTTATGGGGCTGGGGTAATCATATTTGATTTTGAGAATGGGCGAAAAAGACACTACCACCACATGGGCTAGGGCGCACTGTCGTGAGTCAGCGTGACGATAAAAAATATTATGATGATATAAAAAATAAATAAAAAAACCTGCCTATTCGGGACTACTCTCCAAACCCACGACTAAAATTTATGGACTCTCTTTATTTCTTGACCCAATTTTTTTTTATATTTCATACAGCCAAGTCAATTGATCAATCGATACCGACGTACGTTTCCGTCATCAACCCGTCACCCCCACCACCACCATCACCTACAGGAGACCCTTTGAAACAAGTTTAGAAGAAAGCAAATATGCCTAAGAATAAGGGAAAGGTAGGTTGTTTCTGGCTGCGTTGCCACAGCTTTCCACAGCTCTTGCACTGATCTTTTGAACTAACTGAAATCTTTGAATAGGGAGGAAAGGTAAATTTTTGTGCGACTTAGCTAGTAAATGCTAGAACAACTGCTGACTCTTTTTTTTTTGTTTAGAATCGCCGCAGAGGGAAGAACGAGAACGAAGGGTTCAAGCGTGAACTCGTCTTGAAGGAAGAAGGTCAAGGTGAGTTTTTTTTTCTCCTTACAAAAAGCTTCTCATGAAAAAGTACACCACACTAACATCAATAACCTTAGAATACGCACAAATCACAAAAATGCTGGGTAATGGCCGAGTTGACGCTGCATGTTTCGACGGTGTACGACGCATTGCTCACATTCGCGGTAAGATGCGCAAGAAGGTGTGGATCAACCAGGGTGATATTGTGTTGCTTTCGCTACGTGAGTTCCAAGACGAGCAGGCCGATGTTATCGTCAAGTACACGCCGGACGAGGCGCGTGCCCTCAAACAGCTGGGCGAGCTACCAGAGTCTGCCCGCATCAACGAAAATGATCCGTTTGGAAATGGGTCCGACGAAGAATGTAACTTTGAGTTTGATAATGATGCCGCTGACTCGGATGATGCTGAAGATGACAAGCTGGACATTGACGATATCTAAAGAGATCTTTGAAGATTTAGAGGGTCAAGGAGGGAAAAGGAAAAAAAAGAACTGGTAGATGCAATAAATTTATATTTTCCAAGTACACAGTATACTTGATCTATGTTGGTACAAGACAATCGCAAGGCACAGGCTATTAGAGTGTCCTGAATTGATTGCTATGCTACAAATAACTCCTTCGTTTGCATGTCAGGTTTTCGTAGTCGGGTTTTGTTGAACGTAAAGAAAAATGCTTGTATTCGTAATCAATTGAAAACAAGTAGGCTGCTCAATTGACACCAGCATATCTTCTATCTTCATAACTTGCTCATAACTTGCTTTACAGAGTACATGTTGAAAACCTCGCATCCCATTGTCTATACGTAGCGTAGCACCCATATTCTAAATCATCCAAATTGCAAATTCCGAGCATACTCAATCCCAAACACAAACTAGCTATTGCCGCGTCGCATGCTACTGGACCTAGCAGGCTGTCTTATTAGCCGCTCGTCTGCCCTGGTCTTGTTGTTGTAATTCAACGCATCGTTGTCGTCCTCATCGCTGTCCACTAGCCCGCCAATCTCCAGGTCCTCATCGAACCGCGTCAGCCCCAGGCTCTCTTCCTCGAGCTCGTTAATTAGCCGCGCGTCGTGCGACCGCAGCGACCCCGACCGTCGGTGCGCCATCAGACTATTGCGGTGCACCTGGATGCTGCGCCGCGTTTGTATTCCGGCAATGGTATTGTCCATAGGCATGCCCTCAAGCGTCTTGGATGGCACCAGCTTGCTGACGTCACCGCGTGAAATGTTGAGCAGGTACACGCCCGTGAAGATGATGAGAAACCCGCACACCAGCGACACGGAGTTGGCAGGATCTGATGTGTTGAAGCCCGCAAACAAAATAAACGACGCACATAGCGTGGCCGTCGTAAACGTCACGTAGTACAGCGGGTTGACAATGGAAGTGTCGAACTGGTCCAGCGCCTTGTTAAAATAGTTCATTTGGGTGACAATGCACACGGCCACCACAATGGCAAATACGTAAGTCGAGGGGTGTGTGAACTGGTTGTTGCCCTGCAGCGTCAGCTTCACGGCAATACCAAAGCCCTTGATGGCCATCACGGAAACCGAGCCCACTGTAGAGCATATGGAAACGTACACCATGGGGTTTTTGCGGCCATACCGAGGCGAAACAATGTAAATCATAATCACGGCAAACACTGCCACAATGAAGCAGTAAAACATGAACCCAGGCTGCACGGCGTACTCTAAAATTTCGTCCACCGTCTTGACCTCTTTATCTGGTGGTGCGTGTAGAACGATAATCAACGACCCCATCAGGCAGATGGCACAACCCAGTTTGCCCAGAACGCCGAGCTCTTCCTTGAGAATGAGAGACGCCAGAACCGCCCCGATGATGACTGACAGCGCACCAAGCGGCGTGACGAGAATGGCGGGAGCAAATGTGTATGCAGCGAAATTTGCAATCTCGCCCATGGCCATAGTGAGCATGCCGGCCCACCAGATGGGGTTTTTGAGATATTCCAGGCCGACCTCGCTTTCCTGTTCTTGTTGTGATGATGCGGCCATCAGACCTTTCTTTGTGATGATGAAGCTTGTGCCAATAGCCAGGGAGCTGCTGACGGCCAGGCCCAGGCCAATGTACTTGTCTTCGACCATGTCCACCATTGCGAGAAGTTGCTGCACCAGAGTGTACTATGGTATATATGTGTAAAGAAAAAAGAGAGTGCTAGAAGTTTGGAGTTAGAGTGAGGTGAGAATGGATTTGGTTTTTGGCTTTTCGATTCTGAAACCGCAAATAGAACATACGTACGCGCAGAGAAATTGAATGGACGGCGGCTAGCTGAATAAATAAATAAATACGAACGTTAACAATAGCAAAGTGGCCTTTTGTGAGTAAAAATGAATGTAAAAAAAACCCAGGTGCCGAAAGCCTAGAAAGAGCCGAGAATAAGCTGAATAGAAGCTGAAAAGAAGCTGAAAACAGGCCTGAGCGATCGTGAGAAAGGCGGTGAAAAGGGCACGATTTCGAAAAAGTTGATGTGCTGTTGTTTACTATAGGGCAGGGGTATCTTCGATCAGTCTCTGCTACCACTTTTAGACTCAGCCATGGAACAATAAAATGGCTAGAAGTATTGGAACATGATCAGGATACTTTGAAGAAGCTTGGGTACACGTCAATGGCCATGGTTTCACCGTCGCAAGCGTAGATTTTGGGGTTTCTCTTGGTTCGCCGCCAAAGTGCTACCCGCAGTGATGCTGACGCTAGAAGAACCACCCACCCATTTCTAGTAAATTTTTG
This sequence comes from Geotrichum aggregatum, assembly GCA_030564925.1. Classification (NCBI taxonomy): domain Eukaryota; kingdom Fungi; phylum Ascomycota; class Dipodascomycetes; order Dipodascales; family Dipodascaceae; genus Geotrichum; species Geotrichum aggregatum. Next base: position 12,383 of record JAJMAH010000075.1, on the reverse strand, counting down.
AAGTTTTCGTTTTGTGACGCGCTCAACGCCATGTGCAGTGCTCGCGTCATCTATTGCCTGTCTAGGCCTACCTTTAAGGTACTGACTGTTTATTACTTGTGTTGTAGATGTTGCTTTCGTAGCACTCTGTAGCTCTCTGTAACCTTGTCAGCAACCTCCTTTGACACAAGGATAATCAAACATAAGACATGCCAATGCCCATAACTGACAAGGGTTAACACCAAATCCCGTACTTCACAACGTAAACGTTTGTGTTGAGTACTTTTGCTTGTAATCCTCTGCATTGCAGAGAAGATTCGATATTCACTACATACTTCAAAGTCTGTGAATGCTACCTAGATGGTGATCGTGAAATCCGTGCCCAGCAGCAACTTGGCCTTGATACTCAAACCCTCGGCACCAGAAGAAACCTTGGCCTCCAGGGAACCGCCTTGCTCAATAACAGCCGCGCCACCGTTAACCGTATCTCTTCCTTTGAATCCAACAATTACAATCTTTTCAATCCACAAAGTGTCAAGATATGCTGAAGAGTTGCCCCCCGTTTTGCGCGACACAAACTGCCGGCTGCCACTGTCAAAACAAAACTCAATATTCAAGAACTCGCCTCCGACGTACTCATACGACTCGCCGTCATCAACGTATAAAGAACCCTTGGCAGTTCCGGCTTTGTTCAAATGCACAACTATAGTAAATGGATCGTACTTCATCAATCCAGTTGAGCGCCGTACTCGGTCCCGCCGAGCGTGAATGTGTCCGCCTCGTGCTACCATAGGGATCGTGTCCAGCGGAGCATCATAGCCATGGTAGCCAGTGCCCTGGAAAATCTTGACAGGGTTAAAGTAATCGTAGTATATCTCGTCATCAGGCAAGTAAATGTCAGTCTTTGTAGCACCTTCCTCGGTAATGGGCTTGACAAGGATGCCAGAGTCGCCTACAAAGAACTCGTCGTCCACAGCAAACGACTGCTCGTTTTCAGGCGTCACGTAGAATAGTGGTTTCATGATAGGCGTTCCGTCTACACTGGCTTGATAAAAGGCTGTGTAAAACGTTGGCAGTAGCTTGTACCGCAGCTTGATGGCATCAGCAATTACAGGCGTGTAAATCCCGCCGGGAATCCATGGCTCTCTTCTCTTGGAATCTATATGAGCGTGCGCACGAAAAAAGGGGTAAAATGCTCCGGCCTGGTACCATCTGGTCAACAGCTCCGACGTGGGATTCTCAAAAAACCCACCAACGTCTGCGCCCGCAAAAGGCATGCCAGCTACTCCAGACGTCAAGATCATGGGCGTGGCTATCTTGAGATACTCCCATGTGGCAGTATTGTCGCCCGTCCACATGGCACCAGCACGCTGCGATCCCGCAAAGTACGCTCGCGTGAGCACAAATGGTCGCTGTGTGTTTCTATATCGCAGTTTCATGGCCTCGGTCGTCGCGTTGTGGAATGTCATGCCGTAAACGTTGTGTACTTCGCGGTGTTCCCAGCCGCCGTAGTGGATGACGTCCTTGTGTGCCACAGTCTCGGGACCGCTGAATACAGAGGGCTCGTTCATATCGTTCCAAATATGTAGGTTGGTTGCTGCCCCGCCAAGAGCAGACCCCATGGCAAACAGTGTATTCCATAACTCGCGAGCTTTGGGTGCTAATGTATCAATCCACAGTGACTCACCAGGCCAACAGTGCCCGTGGTAAGGCTTGCCCTCATTAGTCTTCATGGCAAGGTTTTTACTCTCCAAAGTGCTGACAACATCGTAGTTTTTTGTCACTTTGATATGAGGATCAATAATGGTAACAAGTTTTCGCTTAGTCTCGTCGAGCTCCGCCAGCATTTGCTCAGGGTCGGGGAAATTTTGTTTGTTCCAAGTAAAGTATTTCTTCTCATCAGTGTATTCGATATCAAGCCAGATAACGTCATAGGGAATATTATGCTTGTCAAAGTTAGCACTGACCTCCAAAACGTCTTCTTGGCTGTTGTAGTTCCATCGACACTGGTGGTGAGCAATCGCAAATGTCTGTGGAAGCTGGCTGAACCCTGTGATCTCGCCGTACTGCTTGTTGATATCTGCAGGGCTGTCTCCAAGGAAAACAAATACGTCAAGCAGTCCAGCCTCTGAAATCCAATGTGTCTGCGTCGACTGCAAAGAGTTGAGAATCTTTTCATTGTCGCTCTTGGTCTTGACAATGTCAATATACGTGTCAGCAGCGTTCATCCAAAACACACCAGCGGATCCGCCGGCCTTGTGCGCCTGCATGAATGGAATCGATCCATACATGGCCATAGGGCTGTTGGTCTCGTACTCAAAGATATCAACGTTGAACAGTCGATAGGGCTGATCATGATTACCAGGGCCCCCGCGTGTTTCACGCAGCGATAGTGTATCAGCATGCTCGGGAATTCCATACACATTCTTGTAGTTAACAAACGTAACGTCCAGGGCAACTGCTTCTGGTCCTTTACTCTTCTTGTCCGTTTTCGAATCAAAGCTATCTTCCCATAGTCCGTCTTCGAGCTCTAGATTGCTGATCTCAGGATCCTTAGCGTTTTCGCCTTCACCGGTAGGCTTTGGTCTCCAATGCTCGAAGTTTAGAAGCCCGCGCTCGTTCAAAATAACTTGGAGCTCATTGTTGCGATAGAATTTAACTATAAATGGATTTGCAACAAATACGACCTTGTTTCCGTTTCCATACTCGACCGAAGTCTCTGAATCTGTCTGCGAAATCTTGAGATCGCTATCTTTAGCATTGTTGAGAGGCCCAGCGAAAGCCCATTCTTCCAGTGTATTGTAGCGTTGTTTTTGCAAGATGGCATCTCCGTAGACTTCAATTTTTCCGTCAGATCGGACTTTTTCATCCACAGTGAGTCTAACGCCACCTGATTCGAGAAACTTGACTGTGAGGGGGAGTTCTATTTTGTTGCCGGTAACTGTTGTCTTCAAAACAGTAGCAGTCAGGGATCCATCGTGAAGTCCTGAAACAGACGATAAATCCAGCTCGTAAGGAGATTTCCAAAGAGCATCTGAGGAGCGCACTGCCGTCACTTGGTCTGCATAGTGACGGTTGCGATTACAGAACGGATTTTGTTCGCATTTTCGAAACAGATAGCTTTTGACTGCCAGCGCTTCCTGTGAAAAGAATGAGACAGCCAGCCATAGGCACAAGGCGACCGGCAGCACTTGATGTCTGCACTTCATGGTTCAATTGGTTCAGCAAGCTTTTGGCGGGTGCTTTGATTCCGTGATACTCGGAGGAGTTGACAGTCTGGCGAGAAGAAGGAACTTTTCATATTTACGTCTCCTCAAGAATTACTTAATATAAAACGTCCCAACTCTGAACTCCGTATTTGTTTGTATTCGTTATCTTCAAGCTTCATCATGGGCTATTTCAGCGGATATTATCCTGTCAAAGGCAATTTGGTCGTCATCTCTGGAGGATCACAAGGCCTGGGCGCTTCATTGGCTAAGCTGGTTGTAAAGGAGGGCGGCAGCGTTGTGATTGTTTCTCGCACTGTCAGCCGACTGGAACAAACTGTGGCAGACTGCGAGGCACTACGAGTTTTGGAATCTCAGACCATCAGCTACGTGTCTGCCGATTTATCCAAAGCCTCAGAATGCACTCGCGTGTTTGCCGAGATTGGGCAGGTTCCTGACATCGTTATGTGCTGCGCCGGGGTTGCTCGGCCAGGCCTACTCGTAGACACGTCTACGGAAGTATTGGAGTCCAGCATTGATTCTATATACAAGTCCGCGTTGTATTTCTCGCATGCTGCTCTGAAAGTGCTGGCGAAGGCCGGGCCTAAGGCGACGCCTCGCCACGTAACCTTCTTTTCGTCCGTTGTGGCATTTTACTCGTTCATTGGGTACGGCTCCTATGGCCCATTGAAGGCTGCCGTGCGAACTCTTTCAGACGTTTTGCGCCAGGAGTGCATTCCTTACGACGTCAAAGTGGAGTGCGTTTTTCCTGGAAATATTGCTACGGAGGGTTTCGAGATTGAAGAGCAGACTAAACCGGAGATCACAAAGATCATTGAGGGCCCTTCTGATGTTATGGATCCAGATGCATGTGCTGATCTAATCCTCAAGAGATTAGATGCTGGTCAGGAAATGGTCCATACCGACTTCATTGGCTGGGTTCTCAATGCGGCTGTCATGGGTGCTAGTCCTCGTACGAGCCCGATTCTTTTGACACTATTGAGTTTCATTCTCGCAATATTCATTCCTGTTTGGAGCTTGCTTGTAAACAGGGATATCAAGAAGTATTTCTTGAAGCATGCAGATACTGCGGATATTCCTAAGAAGCAGAAGTAGTTCAATAGTTCATAAGCTACATGTTTGTACATCTACTTGGTTTGATATCCTGTGACTCTCATCGCACTCAACAGTCATAATTGAGTAAACAACGACCAGCAAGCATCTACGGTAATGAATACAGGCATGAATAAAAGCACATCATAAAAACTTACTCGAACATATGTAAAACGTCACGGCATAACCTAATATTGCAAGCGAATATAATAGACTCAAACTCGAACTTCACAAATGATAGTAGTAGAAAGACCCCACACGTTGCTTCTACTGCCGTACAGGTAACACACCTACTTCTGATGCCCAAAGTAAGCGCCTTTTCGTCGTCTGAAATGATCACTAACTTGCAAAGTGGATAGTTGTTTTCACAGTAAAAATATGTTGAAATCATGATGAACTCCCAAAAGTTTTCTTCTTCAAATTTTCACGCGCGACATCATTTACAATGGCAGGCACAATAGAATACTCTGCCATAGAGTCGATATTGACAGATGCACAAGACGATTCCATTTCTGAGGAAAACTTGCAAGTGGTCAGAGAGTATCTTGTGGCTACGAAAGCTCCCGACCTTCTAAAATTATCACTGGTGTAGGTCATAATTTGATATTTGATCTGGGTCGATCTAACCTATATAGTCCCTTGAAGGATCTTTATAAAGCTTTGTTGTCATCAGTGCTCAACTCTGGTGGTCTTGGGCAATACCGTACATTATCGGCAGACACTCTCAGCGTATGGGCCCAGCGCGCTATCCAATGCTGCTCCGTATCTAATGATGCAAGTGCTGAGTTCGGTTTGATATTTTCTACCGACGATGCTGAAAAAATATTCTCATTCGTCTGCGATTTTTGGACAGACTCTGGTGCTGCCCTTGGAAACGCCATCAAAGAGCTTTTCGTAAAGCTGATCTCTCTCCTTGCAAAAGTCCGACCTGCTGAAGAGTTTGACCGAATTTTGCACGAATGGACAACGAGAGTGCTAAATTTTCCAAAAACTCAGAGGGTGCTATATTTCACTCTCGAAATCCTGATAAAATATGTGGGCGGAAAATACGTTCTTGAAACTTCTGCGGATTTCCCAAGCCAAGCCCTTCTATACATGAGCTCGAATGCGCTAGCAAACCCCATTGGCAAAACTCTTTATGCGCTATACTCTTCGATCCTCACAGACATGGCAGGAAAAACGAAAGCTGCCAAAATTCCAAACCAGGTTGTAATCGAATGGACTAATACATGGGCACCGGTTACTAGATTGGCTCTCATTGATCCTGCAACCAGAGAGCACGTTCAAACATACTTTCTACCGCAGATGTTCAAGCGGCTGCCTGCCTCTCTTAAATTTGTTGTGCTTCCATTTATGGAAATCCATTCAGACACACCTGAAGACGAGATTTCTGTTTTAGTAGGGTGTCTCAAGATAGGTCAAGAACTGAATATTATTGATTTATCTCGAGAAGATAACGACATAATCAAACCAGAGTTTCTTGAAAGCCTTTTTCATCACGCTTCGCTTTCATTGAGAATAAGCGCCCTTTCTCTCCTAGTAACGTCTCCTCAAGGCTCCAAACCTCTTCCCTTGTATAGCCTAGAAATCATCAAACGATCTCTCGACAATTTTTTCTTCGAGTCAGACTCTGGATTTAGGAATCAGTTTTATGGGTTTATGCGCCAACTTTTGTTTCGGATCCGAGGCTCCTCTTACGCCATGGCTCGTGAATCGCGAAAGTTAAAGGATCAGGGTGATGCTGAAAAAGCCGAGAAGCTTGAATTGCAAATTGAAGCCAACAAGGATTTTTGTACATGGTTTGTGCATTACCTCGAGGATTGCCTTCGGCCTGGCTCATCTTACCAATACCTGTTCACTAGTATACTGATGGTTACTCTCCTCGTGCAGTCTGGACTCGACGAGAGAGTCAGCAAAAAATACTACGAAAAACAACACATACCTTTTCCTTTTCACGTCCCTGTTTACAATCATGTCCTTGTGAGATTGCTGATGGACAACATTGCAAACAGCTATGAAGACATACGATCAGGTGCTGCCAAGATCTTGAAAATGGCTCCTTTGCCTGTTCCTCACGTCTCTTCATATAAAGATATTGATACAATATCAAACCAAGTGTATAGCACTATATCGGGTATGCGTGGAAGAGAAGGCGACGCAGGCGCACGAGGAGCTGAGCTTGTATTTCACTTGTTTAGCGCCCTCCCCTCTAAAGAGAGTGAGAGCCTGGTCAAAGGCATGGAATTTTTTGAGCTGCTGCTTACCAACCTGGAACAGCATGTTGAGTATGCTAGGGATGACTTGCCAAATGCTGTACGGAAACATCCTATCCACGGATACTACAGTGCGCTTAGGTTCATAATAGAGAGCATCGACTTCAAGCTATTTATAAGAAGCCAGTCCGATATCAAAAGGTGGCACGAATACGTCAAGCGATTGACGGACTCTATTTTTCAGATTTGGAAAATTGTAGAATCCATACTATGTCACGACTCTCCCGAGGGCAATCTTCCTCAAGAGTTCGAATCTAACTTTCAGCCTGGTTTGGAAGCTCAATATGGACCTGCCACACAAATTGTTTTGAGTTATTCATGGAGAGCTGTCAAAGAGTCTACATCATTACTAGAAGCTCTTTTAGATAGAGTTCCCAACAACTCTGAAATATTTCCTCCCAGTTTGATTGTTGCCTCTGGTGAGGTTATCTTAACTCAACTTGCGACCGTACATCACAGAGGTGCGTTCTCATCAGTTTATCCCACTTTTATTGCCTGCTGCAAAAGATGTAACCGAACGAAAGAACTAGTGAGCCAACCCGCACAGTGGCTCTCTGACAACCTGGCCTTAATCAAAATTAAGGCTCAATATATTACACGACGTTCTGGGGGTTTACCGTTTCTCATAACTGCCGTTCTTACTGCCGAAACTGATCCAAAAAAGCCGCTTTTGGCACAAACTTTTAACAACCTTTACGCTATCGCTAAGTCTAATGTCGTCACGTCTGCAGAAGAAAAGTTGGATCTCCCTCAGGTGCATGCCTTCAATTGCATCAAAGCCTTGTTTGTTGAGACTGAGCTTTCAACGTCTTCTGCACCTTTTGTTGACCAGGCTTTGGAACTAGCTATCACCTCATTTTCACACCCCATTTGGGCTATCAGAAACTGCGCAGTAATGCTATTCACTGCTCTGCAAAATCGTCTTTTTGGAACTGCCAGGCTGTCTGCGTCAAAACACAGTGTTAGTACTGTTTCTGCAAGGCTATTTTTCAGCAAATACAAAACTGTGCGGCACGTTTTGCTAGATATCCTGCAAAAACATGTTGAGAACCTCAATTCTGGAAATTCTGATTCAAGTCATGTCGAAACGGTTTTTCCCGTATTGTCTCTGCTAGCTAGATTGAAAGGCACTAACGGCTATAAAGGCCTTGACGACTTTGAACCTTTGATCTTGATATGCCTTAAAAGTAAGATTTGGAAAATCCGAGAAATGGCTGCGCGAACACTCCCTCCTTTGCTGAATGAGCAAAATATATTTGAGTTTTCTGCTGAACTTCTCAGTACCGTAAAACTCTCTGACCAAAACGGACTTCATGGAGCCTGCCTTGCAGTACTGAATATAATTAATCGTCATCAAGAAAAGCATGCAGAAGCCAAGCAGCTTGCCCAAGGAGGCAATCTTGAAAACTATGTGCCCTCTAGCTTTATCAAAATTTTGTTCGCCAAATTTGAAGATTTTGTCGTGAAAAACCCGTGTGCTGAAACAGCACAAGGTTACTTTAGAATTCTCAAAAGCATCTTCGTCAGCCTTCTTGAATATGGTGAGAAGATACCAGAGGAGTTTACGTCTATTCTCATTCCGTATTGTTTGACGGGGTGGACAGGGAAGGAAGTGGGCTTGAATGCTGTTGAAAGATGCCTTAAAAGTGAGCTGGCCAGCGTCGCGCTTATCTCTATGTTCAGCAATGATACATCTGACAGGGCGAAATACATTAGCAGTCTTATTCAGGATACCAGATACGAAGTGCAACTAATGGCTATTGAGTTCTTAGAAGAGCATTTAGAAGATCTTTCAGTTTCTGAAAGAGCAACAGTATCTTCTGACTGCTGGAAGCTAGTCAACACGACTAACTGGGATCAGGTCAAAGGGCCTGCCATTAGACTATTCAGCAATGCACAACAGCTTTCCCCCTCCGAGGCAATAACCTATTGGGTATCACTATATTCATACATTGATCCAAAAGCAACAGAAGAAATCAACGAATCTTGCCTTGAAGCGCTTGGCGTTTTCACTGGTCAGATATTTCTACAAGACAATGGTGTTGACACTGTTGAGAAATGGATCTTGTTGCTAAAGGAATACGGTCATGAAAACCAAGCATTTCCATCACGCCAATCTGCTCTTAACTCCACACTATCATTCTTAAGAACGGTCTCTACTGACACGTTAGCAAGAATTAAAATCCATGGCTTTGATACGGACAAGCTGGTTAAATATCTTGAAGTTCTGTTTCAACTTCTCTCTTTCTTGTCAGATGACGATGAAGATATAAGAGATACCGCTTCAGTTTACACTTCTGAATTCTTGGGCCAGAAGTTTTCCTCAACCTCAGTTTATGACGAAAAGGCACTGCTCAAGTTTATCCGAGATATCGCACAGGACCCTGCCCATGAATTTCTTTTGGGTGAGCTGTTTGCCCGTTTTACAGACAACAAGCCGGCTTCGCAACAACTTGAAGCGGCCTTTACAGACGATGACTTGTTGTTTTCATTTGAAAAACAAAATCTGTACCGAGACGAGCTCAGAAACGTTACACAATATTTTGAAGCATTTAAAACCGAACTCACATCAATATCAACAATAGCAACGACGACGAGTTCACTAAGGGCCGTGTCTCAAAAAGTAGCGCAGCGTTTCCGGGCGTGGCTTGATGACGGCCTAAGTTCTGCATCAGCAGCCCTTCTAAACGTGAACAGCAGGACTCATGGTAAGAAGTCACTTCCAGGCCATGATGGCGTTCTTGGGTGGGCAAAAGATCCCAAGGTGTTTTTATGTTTCTACCGCCTGAAACTGGCTGTCGATTTTTCTCGCACGTTTTCTGCGATTACAACAGATGATTTTGCATCCGAGCTCGTCAGTAAAAGTTCAAAACATTTGATCGAACAGATCAGAGTTGCTTTCGATCTGGCTGACATTCACGACTTGCTGAAATTTTGAAAGATCCATCACACAAAAAGCTACCCAGCTTTATCAAAACAAATTCTATGTTATTTTTGGCATCATGCCGTTTCTTTACTTTTACAAATAGCTATAATATTCGTCATACATACATTACAATCACTCGCGCCTCGAGCTCAAAACCTCGATTTATGCCACTACCGATTCATGCTTATTTATTGCTTGTGACAAGGCTTGGTTTGACCTAAAAGTCAAACCCTTTGTTTTTTCAATCACTTGTTGGTAAACGCTTGTAGCAGGATGGTTCATGATGACAGTACCGTTAGATTCATCAATCTTGGCGTCCATCTTTGTGTCTTTAATGAGGTTAGCAATCCACTTCTCGCCTTGCTCAGGACTAAGGTTCAGGCGTGTTGAAAGTTGATCAACATCGATACGCTGATGAATTCGGCAGTAAAGCTCTGACACGAGATGTCGCGCAGACTCCAGAAAGTCAGAAACAATCTCTTTGAGAAAGAAATCATTTGTGAGAACGGCCTCAGCCTCCACGAGTTTGTTCTGAGCCTCAGCAAAATCAAAGTCAATGTAAAGAGCTTTAATAAAATCCGTAACAGGGTCCTGGTATTCGTATAATTCTTGGCCAACTACACGAACAAGATCCTTCAAGCGTCGCTGAAAGCTGGATGCATTGCGACCCTTAGTATTGAGGGAAATTACAGCAGCAGCCAGGTAGCGAATAATCCAAGGACACGAAGCTTGGATGGTCGACATGTATGAGGGTGAAAAGAAAAGATCGATAAGAGATTCCTTGTTGAAATCTTTACTCAGGAAGAGAAAGAGAGACCAATGAATGATCCAGGTACGATTATGCAATTGAGTGAGAGGGTCGGCAAAAGATCGCTGGTCCACAATGTCTCTCAGCTTTTGCAGCTCTTCCATGACGGATCCAATCTGCATGCCGAGAATTTCAATGGCAAATTTGCCCCAGGTGGCCGAAAGAATTAGTTGGTTATCAGTTGATAGAATGCGAAATTGGTCGAGCATATCAGAGGCAATCTGATACTCGCCGCAGCTGAACTTCAGTTGGCCATAGTGGTATAAGCTGTTGATATCGTCTATTGTGACGTTGTGTAACTCGAGCATCCGCAAATTTTGGACTTTGTCCTGTTTCAGGTTGGCCTGAACGTCGGGGTCTTCAAGTACTCTAAAAAATTTACCAAGATTGGCTTCGTGCTTTGCCATTTCGTCTAGCAGAGTCTCTTTCTTGTCCAAAAAAGCCTGAGGTGCCTCCTCATCGGGGTGAAGCTCTTGCCACAAGCTCTGAACGTAGTCAACCATGTTCGTGTCCTTCAACAAGTTGTATTTCAGCTCTACCAGATTCTTCTCGTCGTACAAGTCTCTTGAAGAGAGGAATTCCGTCATGTGGAAAATAAGGTGACGATCCAAGAACGGCATCATAGTCTCTGTCAGATCATACTTGCGAGCAAATTCTGCACTTTCGGCAGACTGCTGAGGCGTTTGCGAGCTAGATTCCACCATAGTTGCTTGTATTGCAGAAGGCTATCTATCGAGATCAACAACGACGTGGTCCTTACTGGTGGTTCACTGAGAAAAATTTCAGCAGTTCCTATTTAGTGAACTAGATTAGGGGTTACCCTATCTGGGTTGGGGCTTGAAATCATCCATTTTTGGCTGAAATCTCCCAGAGCTTGCAACGACCACACCTTCACGAAATGTAAAAACTTCAACTTCATAAGGGAGCCTCATTGAAGAAACAATTGAAATGAGGTCCTAACGCCAACGATAACCGGGGCTAAAAAAATTGCCTCCTACCGGAGTTGAACCGGTGACCTTTGCATGTCAATGGAAACAATACGAGTGCAACGCTCTACCACTAAGCTAAAGAGGCACATAATTTGATAAATCAAGCAAGGAAGCCATTCCAATCCCTGTATGCGACCAAATGACACTGACTTTGATTTTTTTTTGCGAAACTGTTCAGCGATACTTTGAGACAAGGCATTGACATGATTGACGGAACTGAGGATCTTACTGAAGAAGCAGACATCATCCATGAGCCAGATCCCCCTGACATCATGCTGGATGACGGCGATGTCGTCGGCGAGGAAAATGGTGGTGGCGATGCCGAAAAAATGAACAATTATGGTGGCGATACCGAAAAAATTTTGAACAGCGAAAAACCCGATGAAGAGACAAACAACAGGCTCAAAAGAATTTTCAGCTTTGATGTTGATGAGAATGAAAGCGGAACGACAAGATGCGACTCCGATATGATACGAAGAATAGAACACATGGTTCGGAACTTGAGAGTGAGTTTCCACACGGAAATGAGAGAACTCGAGAACGAAATGAAGCAAAGATTGAACGCCTTCGAAAAAAGGGAGGAGCATTACAAACAAGAGCTCGCCAAATACAAGAAAGCCCTCGACAGGCATAAGACCGAAACGAATGGCCGAATCGACATACTCTCAGGCCACAACAAGGCATACGGAAATGCTTTGAACGGATCACAAGAGCCGAATGAGGCCCTTGTGGAGGAAGTCAATGCACTCAAAGAGAATTTAAATGCTATGAACAAAACAATGAACCAATTCTCGCTACAGCAGCAAATGTTTACTGAATCCAGACTGAAGGCGATGGTCGCAGAGACCAAATCAGAAGTAAAGGTACTACGTGAAAGCCAGGACATAGTATTGCGAGAACTCAAGAAGACCGACGCAAAAGTAAACGGATCAGTCCAGCTAGGCCGTGACCTGAAAGCCAGTATGAAGAAAGCAAAAGGCGAAGCGAGGGCAGCAGTATCACAGGTGTCATTAATTAGAAAAGATGCACCATGGACTACAGTCTCAGCGAGCAAAACGCCCCTCGCTAAGATCCGAGCCGAAGAATTAA